>CM069912.1:124209306-124432241 GCA_036172215.1 Camellia granthamiana
TTATTTTAATACTCCATTTTAATTACCAACCACTCCTTAGTCAATTAAGTACAAAAGTGAGCTTTAAGTCCTCTAATGGAAAAGAGTACCAAACCAAGTGTTGTTTTAGGCATGAGAGAAGTGTCATGCCATTGGTAATGAACCCCCAAAGGGATTAAACCATTAAGCACAAGACCTCAATCTCAAGCTTAAACAAACAAGTGGCTTGAAACCACTTTCAAAGCAAAGAAAAAGCCAAGAAGGGAGGGATGCTGCAAAAGTGATTAAAGGTGATCACAAGTATGGAAAGCTTGAAATAAACACTATCAACTCAAATAAGTTGGTGGCTAAGGCCTACACCACCAAGCTTATGAGGACAATTATACTACGAGCATGCTATACAAAGCTCAAATGTAATGAACACTTAAAAACAGTCCTAAAACAATGCTAAATCAGTCCAAAAACATGCTGGAATTAAGACAAAAATAACTAGAACAATAAGCTACAACACGGAGCTATGTAAACTAGTACACAAAGCATAAGGAGGGGAGGCTACCCCCTCTATTTTTGAACTTCAGAACATGTTTTTAGCCATTGAAAAACCTCTGAAATTCAGTATTTTACAGCTAAAAAAAAAGGTGACAACAAGGTGAGAAACACAAAGGTAAGACCTGCGAAGCTAGGTGGAAAGGATGCTGAGCCACCCCTCCACCTTTATTGG
Organism: Camellia granthamiana; assembly: GCA_036172215.1. Classification (NCBI taxonomy): domain Eukaryota; kingdom Viridiplantae; phylum Streptophyta; class Magnoliopsida; order Ericales; family Theaceae; genus Camellia; species Camellia granthamiana. The sequence goes on from CM069912.1 coordinate 124,210,007, forward strand.
CCCTAAACCACAAGTTTCAACCCAAAAATATAGAGTTTAGACAGCCCAAAAAGCAACAGAAAAAGAGTAATAAAAATGGCAAACAAAGCAAGGAAACAAGCCAGGACTTATACCTCTTGAAGAGGAGAACCTTTTCTAAGCAAGAAATCAACACTTATACACCATTAAGAGCTCAAAGTAAGCTTAAAAGTGCCTCAGCTCAAATACCACCAGGTTTGGTTTAAAGTGTATAGGTAAAAGCTTGCAAAAACTTAGGAATTTGCAAGAGAGAGAGATAATTTTGCTCCAAAATGTTCAACCCTCCAAAATAGAAGGGGAGGTCTTCTATATGGAAAACAATGAAACTTCCTTAGAAATATCAATACATACACATGTAGGCAAGTGTATGCATTTGTGCAAATAGCTAGCACAGCTGGCCAAAATATCTGCAAAATACACTTGTGGCCGGCAAGCCACACACATGGCTAGCAGTCAAGATTAGTGGCCGGCAACCCAAAGAAAGGGGCCTGCAGGTCCCAGGGTTTTTAGGCTTGACAAACTAGGGTTTTAGTCTAAAACAAGGCAAAAGGTGTGTAGGGTTTGAAGGCTCAAAGTTGTGGCATTCTGCTGAGAATTTTGAGCACTTGACAAGCATATACACATGTAGACACCCTATTTTTGACCACCCTTAAGACTTGGGTGCTACTGATTGATCACTCGATGATTAAAGTTATGCTGTGCAAATGTTCGATTTCTTCAACAAGAAGAGCTTCTAATTCCCAACCTTACAGCCCATTTTGGACCAAAACTATTTTGGACTGAAACTTTTTTTTAGACCTTAAAATCCTCTCTTTCAAAATATTTTTGAAAATGTTTCTACGATGTTTCGAGGCTCGCATTTCGTTAAAAATTGCACTCTTCGGTAAATTGAGTAAGGACAAAGTGAAAATAAATGGAAGAGAGGTGAACTCTTTGAAAAATCTTTAAAACCTCTTATTTATAGTTTTGGAGTTGAAAAAAATTGGAGGAGAGAGAAGAAAACTAGTTGGGGAAGAGGTTGAGCATGAATCCATTAAGAGAGAACTGAGCAAACTTCATTAAATCAGGCATATCTCTTTCTACACTTAGACTTTAGTTGTGAGGCCACCACCATTGGAAAGTGGACTTCCAGGGCTTCATTTTAGACTCAAGAATCTCCTAAAGCTTAGTCCAAATGAGGGAGATATGACCATTTGAAGTTAGGCATCAACTGATTAAGACAAAACTAAGCAACCTTCACTAAAAAAAGCATATCTCTTTGAACACTTAGAATTTAGATGTGAGGCTACCACCATTGGAAAGTAGATTTCCAGGGCTTCAATTTAGACTTAAGAATGACCTAAAACTGAGTCCAGATGAAGGAGATATGCTCGTTTGAAGTTGGGCCTAGAAGCAGATTTTTGGTGGCCGGTAGATGGCCGGCCGGCCACCAGTGATGGCGGGCAATTCACACTTCTGGCAGGCTGCCCACTAGTGTAAAACCCAGATATTTTTTCCAGCTGTTTCCACAATGCTCCAACTATCCATATATAGATATTTTCGAATGAGGGGCTATTTTTCTATATATAGAGGACTTCTCTTTTTGCTTTCAAGGTTAGAAACATTTAGGAGTGAGGAAATAATTTTGGAAAATTCCTCTCTCTCTATAATTCTCTCTCTCCCTTTCTACTTGCATAGCCTTTGCCTAAACACTCTAAACCAAACCTAGAGAGCTTTTTGCTGAGGTGATTTGAGCTTCAATTTGAGCTCTTGGAGCACTTGAGAGTGTGAAATTAATGGTTTATGACTTAAGGGTTCATTTCTCTTCAAGAGATATACCTTCTCTTGCTTTTGTACCATCTTTACACCACTTATTTTTCATCTTTTCTTATTATTTTTAAGCTCTTTGAAACCTATATTTTTGGGTTGAAACTTGTGGTTTAAGGCCATTAAAGATTGAGGGGTGGTCCACTCTTCTTTATACCTTGCTTTGAAGGCCTTTACCCTTGTGTTTCCCACCTTTGTATTATCTTTTTTTTGAGCTTTTAAACACTATTTTTTAGAGTTATTTCAGTGGCTAAAATCATGTTTTGAAATCCAAATTTGAAGGGGTTAGCCTCCCCTCCTTATGTCTTGCTTACTAGCCTAGCTTGTGTTATGTTTTAGCTTATTAATCTAGCTATTTTTGTCTTAATTCCAGCATATTTTAGAACTTATTTTAGACTGTTTTAGCACTATTTTTGGTTAATAGTTGCATTTGAGTTTTGTTTTGCATGCTTGTAGTGTAATTGTCCTCATGAGTTTGGTGTTCTAGGCCTTAGACACCATCTTATTTGAGTTGATTGCATTTATTTATGGCTTTCCATACTTGTGATCACTCTTAATCATCTCTGTAACCTCCCTCCTTTCTTGGTTTTTGTTTTGCTTTGAGAGTTGTTTCAAACTTATGGTTCTCTTAAGCTTAAGATTGAGCTTGTCATACTTAATGGTTTAATCCCTTTTAGGAGTTCATTATCAACGGCATGACATCTCTCTCATGCCTTAAGCCAACTCTTGGTTTGACACTTCTCTTCTCTAGAGGACTTAAATTCACCTTTTGGACTCAATTGATTAAAGAATGGATGGTAATCTAAAATGAAGTAATAAAATTGAGACTAAAAAAGGTGCAAGATAATAAAATGTGTTGTGTTCAATCGGACGTTAATTGAACACATGAAAGCTTGAGGCATTTCATACTCATTAGTGATGAAATGATTCAAGTTTCCAAGGTCACCACTTCCCTGATCAATTCATGAAAGAGAGGAGGTTAGAGTTTTATTTTGTTGCATTTATTGAACTTGCACACTTTGGTTCATGAGCCATCATGCAATGAAATTGCTTGATTGATGGTTTGTGGACTAAGTTTACTACTCCTTTGATTTGTTCATGAAAAGGAGGGGTGAGTTGTGCAGACAACCCTTGAGAATACCCTATGCATGCTCTATTTGCTTTCTATTGCAGCAAGATGAACTAGGCAGCAGTGGCCGGCAGGCCACTTTCTATGGCCTACCGTCTATCATTGGTGGCCGGCAGGCCCTCACTACTGGCCGGCCCCTGATGCAAAATTCAACAGTGTGTTTTTTAAGCAGAACAGAGCTATTCTGGAGGTGGACAAAAGTGTAAGTGTTCTATTGTGTAACAGAGGCCTTCTGGAAGCAAAACAGTGACTTTTTGGGTGAAAACTGAGCACGTGCATGAGCATTCCTCGCGTATCGAGCCTGTTTAGTTTAAATATTAGCTTAGCTATTCGTTGTAATTAATTTGTTGTAACTAATTAATTTTGTAAAGTGTTGTAATTAATTAGTTAGTTTAACTAGTTATGTAATTTTATGTTGTAATAATTAGTTAGCTAGAATAATTAATTCATTTGTTGTAACAATTAGTTAAGTAGTTTAGCTATTTATTTCATTTGTTTTGTAATAATTAGCTTAGCTTTAATTTGTTAGCTAGTTAGTTCGTTCGGACTCTCCTTCGTGAGAGCGCAATTGTAATAATGTGTATGTCTCTCAACCTCACGTCTTTCTCCATTTTATTTACTAGCTTATAATGGTTAGTTTAGGGACATCACGTTTTGTTTAGCATACTCCATGTTTGCATCCATTTGTATTGCATGCACCGAGGCTTAGTTCATCATTCTAACCTGCATTGATTAGTTTAAATAGTTCTTTGAATACGTGCTTAGATCGTATGCTATTTAATTGATTCATATGTCATATTAGTAGCCAAGCCTATTAGTTGCATATCGCATGTATTGCATTAGTCATCTCGCATAGTTAGGAATCATGCATCTTTTTAACTTTTTTATCTTTTTGGCTTGGAGTACTAGGTGAGCCTTTACTCGTTTTAGCATATCGCATGTGTGTGATTGTTGCCATGTCTAGCATGCCTACCATGAGCCTAATTGCTTAAATGATAAACTGTTTGAATGCCTGTGGATGAAGGCTTATTGTTTGTGTTATTCCAGGTAGGCAGCCTGAGAGGGGGGCGAATTAGGTTATTAAAAAAAAAATTACAATATTAAAATTTATAAACATAATATTCAGAATTTTAACAAATAAAAAAACAGAATAATAATTATCAATATAAAAGTAAGAGAGATAAGGAGAGAAAATCAAACACTGAGATTTATAGTGGTTCAGCACACCAGCCCTACGTCTACTCTCCAAGGAACCTCCTTGAGAATTTCTTTACTATCAAAATGAAATAATACATCACCAAGTCTTCACCAAGCTTGTAGATTTTGCACATGACTTACTCTTATCTATTAAGCCTCACTTAACAATAAATACCTTATCCTTACAAAAATTTCTCACAAAAATAATGAATAAAAATAAGTGGTACTTAAACCCTCTTTTACAATAATTCTCTCACACAGAGTAGATATAAAAGTGTAAGAACAAAGGATACACTTAGATCTGAAAGTGAAAGAGCAAAATTCAATATACTCAAAATTTTGGAGCACACAGAAATTTTTCTCTCTTCAACTTCTTAATTTTTCTCCACACACAACACTTCTATTTATACTCAAAAAATATATATCCATTGGAGGAGGGGACGCTCATCTTCTGACTTTGGAGTCCCTTCACATGGATTAGCAGCTGGGGTATGCTCATTATGTGGCTTCATTTTTTCAAAAAGAGTGGCGGCTGGTTGTTGGTGCTTTTTGATTTTCAAAAAGAACAAATCAAATACTTTGAATAAAAGGCAATGGATTTCTATCAATGAATAGTACGTAAGGAACAAAAAAGTGCATAGTAATTGCATAGTGAATTTTATTTTAAACTATTTGAATGTACATTGCTATTCTTAATAAAATATTTGTATGTATATTATAAATACACTCAAATAAAAATAACCAATCTTCCCGTGTGAGTATATCAAAAGGAAACAAATCATCAATATCACATTTGTCAAAATAATACAACCAATTAGTCAATTTTGTCAAAATAATACAATTAATCAATTTTAAATCTATTAAAAGGTGAATATTGACCAGCCAACCAATCAATCAATTTTGTCAAAATAATACAACTAATCAATTTTAAATTTGTTAAAAAGTGAATAGTAAAGCTTTCACAATATTTTTATTTAAATAATAATTAACAAATATATCATACAATATATAATTTAAACAGATAAAATTTTGTGTCAAATAATATACAATATGTATATAAAAAATTATCAATTAATATTTTAGACATCATCAAAATTAAACAACATGATTAACAATCTTCCCCTTTTTGACGATGGCAAGACATGAATGGATGGGTTTAACACAAAATTAAAATCAACAAAATAGTTGATAACTCTACAACACATAATTAAAGCACATGCATGCACAACAATTCAAGATCATATTTTTTCTCCCCCTTTGACATCATCAAAATAAAATATGGAGATAGGAAACAAATACATTGGATAAAATAATTTGAGATGCCAAAAATATAATAATGGTCCTTAGATCTTGTCGAGATCATTGTGGGAATTTTGGAGCATCTCTGGCGCTCGAAATGTTGACAAACAAAAGATTTGAGCAAATATGCATCGAGTAATGAATCAATGGAGTGTATAAAAAGGGACAAGGATGATAGGCAAAGATACGAAATTATCAATTGTTGGAGAGAAAAATTTGTTTTATCTTCTTGTGTAATCATGTCATTCCTTACCTTAGCCATCAATGGTTCGGACATGCATGAGGTGCCTGTAATGCAAGCAAATGAGAGGTTAGCAGTGTTGCAGGTACTCGCTATGCCTATAAATGAGGATCCTAGTGTTATTGGTAATAGGAATGATATCGATGCTATTAATAACACTATGGCTCTAAGTACATAAGCAATGACTACAGTTTCCAATATGGCTCGACGATTACAAGAAAGAATACAAGAAAATTAGCAATGGAGAGATGATGTGTTCTTGTTAAAACAACAACTTGCTAATATTCATAAGGAAAAGAGAGAGCTAGAAAGAAAAAATGCGCAGTTGGAGAATGCGGTGCAATATTATGTAACGGTTATAATGCAAAGACTCACAGAAGTCGAAAATAGAGAGAGGCATGTAAAAGAGGCTCATGAAAAATTGTTGAGAGAAGTGAAACGGAAAAAATCTGTGAAGCTTTCTGAAAACTTACATGTAATCGAGTAATATTTTCGCCTTCTGAAATAAAATTGCAAGCATTTCTTTTTTTTATTTTATTTTATATATATATATATAAATTCTGTCTTTGCAAAAACATTTGTTGATGCAGATAAGAAGTAGTGCAGATAAGGAGTAAAAAAAATATATATACTCCCCATAAAATTATGCACTGAATATACAAACGCCTTTTTTATTTATTTATAATAATTGTTAATTTCAAAATATATGAGTCTCCCCCTAAATTAATGCACTAAAAATTACATAAATTTGAAAAAATAAATTACCAATCTATAATATCAAGGGCCATTAAGATCCGGCCATAAACAACTACACCAAGTGCACTAGTATAAAAGGAGAAAATAAAAATAAAAACAATTTCTTCAGACAAGGTAGAAGCAATCATTATTAAATCCAAGAGAGTTTGGAGCATATACAACAAGTAAAAAAAATATAACACAGTGCAAAAAGAATTTTAACATGTTGATCGGTGATGACCTTGATGATCGGAAGGAATGGAGAAGATCGGGTAGATGGGTGACAAATTTTTATAGATCAGTGATGGATCTTGGTAGATCAGTAATTGATCTTGTCAGATCGGTAACTGATCTTGATGAATCGGAAATGATGTTGAAGATCGGTGATGGAAGTAGAGCCGTGAGGGATCTTGGTAAGTCGGTGAGGAATTTGAGTGGATGATGGTAGTGATGAAGGTGATGGATGATGTTTTGGATGGTGGAGCTAGTTGTAGACGATGATGAGGATGAAGATGGGGTCGGCTGAGGATGAGAGGAAGAAAGAGAGAGCGAGAGAGCAAGAGAAAGAGAAAACAGAGAGTAAGGGAGAGAGCCGGTGAGAGATAGAGACAGAGTGGGTGAGAGAGAGAGAGAGAGAGAGAATATATGTATGTATATAATTTATTATTATTATTATTATTATTATATTTAATTATTTATTATTTATTTAAAAAAATTATTTTGAATATAAACATTATATTGGAGTATTCATCATACCAAGTTCAGTTCTAATATAACAAAATTGTTCTTCATTTAGAGGCTTGGTAAATATGTTAGCTAATTGATGATTTGTAGGCACAAATTCGAGTTCAATGTCACCTTTGAGTATATGATCTCTTAGAAAATGATGTCTTATTTCAATGTGTTTAGTGCGTGAGTGCTAAATAGGATTTTTTGAAAGGTTAATGGCACTTGTATTGTCACATTTTATAGGAATATGATCATAGTGAAGTCCAAAATCTTAAAGTTGTTTCATCCAAAGCAATTGTGCATAATACCCAGCGGTGGCAATGTATTCTATTTTAGTAGTTGACAGAGCCGCTGAGTTTTGTTTTTCGCAAAATCAAGAAGTGAGTGAGTGTCGAAGAAAATGACAAGTGCCACTAGTGCTTTTTCGGTCAAGTCTACATCCCGCAAAGTTGGCATCTGAGTAACCAAAAAGTTCAAAAGTGGTTGCATTAGGATACCATAATCCCAAATTTGGAGTGCCAACAAGATATCTGAAAATACGTTTGACCACGGTGATGTATAACTCTTTTGGTGCTGATTGAAAACGTGCACACATACAAACATTAAACATTATATCGGGTCTACTTGCAGTAAGATAGAATAGGAAACCAATCATACCTCGATATTTCTTTTTATCTACAGGTTTACCTTGTTCATCTTTGTCGATTTTTATTGATGTGCTCATTAGAGTTGCTGTAGGCTTTGATGATTCCATTTCAAACCTTTTGAGTAGATCTTTGATATATTTCGTTTGATTTAAATGAATCCCATCATTAGTTTGTTTAATTTGTAGACCTTGGAAGAAATTTAACTCCCCCATCATACTCATTTCAAATTCACCCTGTATATCTTTAGCAAACTCTTTGCACAAATTTTCATTAGTAGCACCAAAAATGATATCATTAACATAAATTTGAACAATTAGCATATCATCATTTTTTAATTTTATAAAAAGTGTTGTATCAATTTTTCCTCTAGAAAAACCTTGTCAACCAGAAAATTACTCAATCTTTCATACCAAGCTCTAAGAGCTTGTTTTAAGCCATATAAGGCTTTTGAAAGTTTGAAAACATGATCTGGGTATTTATGATTTTTAAAACCGGGAGGTTGTTTAACATAAACTTCCTTCGAAATGTATCCATTTAAAAAAGCACTTTTAACATCCATTTGATATAATTTAAAATCTTTAAAACATGCAAAAGTAAGTAACATTCTAATAGCTTCAAGTCTAGCAACTGGTGCAAAAGTTTCATCGAAATCAATGCACTCTTATTGATTATAACCTTGAGCTACTAATCTAGTTTTATTTCTAGTAATAACTCCGGATTCATCTATTTTATTTCGAAAAACCCATTTTGTACTAATAACGGGATGATCCTTAGGTCAAGGAGTTAAAAACTAAACTTCATTCCTTTCAAATTGATTTAATTCTTTTTGCATTGCTAAAATCCAATTTTCATTATTTTCAGTTTCTAGAAACGATTTTGGTTCAATTTGTGAAACAAACGCTAAGTTACTACAAACATTTTTAATAGAGGAACGAGTTTTTATACCTTCTGGCGTATCACCTATGATGAGGTCTTTGGGGTGGCCATGAGTATACTTTCATTCTTTTGATAGATTTGAATTGTTTTCTAGAAGAACATATATTTCTTGAAGTTTTTCCATTGTCATTTCTTCTTCATGTTCGCGTAATGGATTTTCTTCATTTTCTTTTATGTAAATGCTCTCCATGCTTAGTTGATTTTCTACAATATCATTACTTACAAGATTCTTGGAAATAATGTTGTTTGATTCATCAAAAATAACATGCACAGATTCTTCAACAAGTAGAGTTCTTTTATTGAATATTCTATAAGCTTTACTGGAAATTGAATAACCAAGAAATATAGCTTCATCCGATTTAGCATTAATTTTTCCTAAGTTATCTTTATTGTTATTCAATACAAAGCATTTACAACCAAATGCACGCAAGTGACTAATATTAGGTTTTCTACCTTTCCAAATTTCATAAGGTGTTTTCTTAAGAATAGGTCTAATCATAGCTCGGTTTACAACATAGCATGTAGTGTTAACGGCTTCCGGCCAAAAATATTTAGGCAAATTATTTTCATAAAACATAGTATGAGCCATTTCTTCAAGAGTTCTATTTTTTCTTTCAATTACACCATTTTGTTAAGGAGTTCTAAGGGCTGAGAAATTATGATCTATTCCTAAGTCGTCACAAAACATAATAAAATCATCGTTTTCAAATTCTCTACATGATCACTTCTAATACTGCAAATATTAAGACTGTTTCATTTTGAATTCTTTCACAACTTTGAAAAATTATAAAAAGCTTCATTTTTGTGTGCTAAAAATAATACCCATGTATGTCAAGTATAATCATCAACACAAACAAGAGCATATGATTTTCCTCCTAATGTTAATGTTCTAGATGGTCCGAATAAATCAATATGCAAAAGTTGAAGTGGTTTAGTAGTTGAAACGATATTTTTGGATTTAAAAGAAATTCTAGTTTGTTTTCCAAATTGACATGCATCACAAAATTTGTCTTTTTCAAAAATAATTTTTGGTAAACCAATGACTAACTCATTTTTTGAAAGTTTGAAAATTAAATCAAAATAAGCATGTCCTGATCTTCTATGCCAAAAGCCAACCATTATCATTTATAACAGATAAACATTTAATCTTAAAATGAGAAAATAAATCATGCAAATTAAACACATATACATTCTCATGTCTGTGACCTACAAATAAAGTTTTGTTTTCTAGAGTGTTCTCAATAGTGCAATGAGTTTTCTCAAAAATAACTCTATAACCTTTGTCACATAATTGACTAATGCTAAGCAAATTATGTTTTAAACCTTCAACAAGTAAAACATTTTCAATAATAGGAGAATGATTTTTACCAATATTTCCTACACCAACGGTTTTACCCTTGCTATTGTCGCCAAAAGTCACATATCCGCCATCCTTTGGTTGGAGTGTGGCGAACATAGTTTTATTTCCAATCATGTGCCTCGAATATGTACTGTCGAGATACCATCTATCGTTACTGAATTTTGTCTTGAAACATACCTACAAAAATTTGATTTTTCTATTGATACCCATATTTTCTTGGGTCCATAAAAGTTAGAATTTGACACTCTTGAAATGTCCTTAGGGACCCATATCTTTTTTATTTTAGCAAAAAGATTTCTTTTAACAGGACATGAAGGTGAAATATGACATTTTGTACCAAAAAAATGACATGCAAGATAAGAGTGATTAGAAGATGCATACACAAAACCATTTTTGACAGTTTTTACTTTTGAAAAAGGTTTATATCCAATTCCGGCTCTACCAAAAGTACAATTTTGATTTTTAAGAATTTTATCTAAAGTTTCTCTACATTGAGTGAATTTTGAAAGAGTTTTTTTTGAAGTCTTCAATATTTTATTTCAAAACAATTTGCTCTTTTTTTAAAGACTCATTTTCTTTTTGCAATACAACTAAATGTTTCTCAGATATTGAAGACTCTTTTCAAGTTAAAATATCATTTTTCTTTTTCTTTTTCATGGCTTCATTTTCTAAACCATTTATCTTGGAAGTTAATGATTCATTTTCTTTTGATAAACTTGAAATCACTTTCTTTGACAATTACTTTTCAAACAAAGTTTATTAAATTCAGCATGTAATTCATCAAAAGCTAATTGTAATTCATCAAATGTAAAGGAATCATCATTTACCTCATGTTCGTTTCCAAGTGCCATTAAGCATAGGTTAGCAACCTCATTTTTGCAAACTTCAATTTCTGTGTCGCTTTTATCGTTATCTTCTCCTCATGCTGCAATCATGGCTTTCTTCTTGTCCTTCTTGAATTGTTTCTTAAGTTCCGAGCATTCTGATTTGTAGTGTCTAGATTTGTTGCATTCGTAGTAGGTAACTTCAGATTTTTTGTGATTTTCTCCTCTTTGAAAATCCCTGTTGTTGAAGTCTTTTTTGAAAATTTTTCGCATGCCTTGTTTCTTTCTCACAAACCTTTGGAACTTTCTAGTGATGAATTCCATTTCCTTATCCTTATCTGAATTATCTTCCCCATCCTCTTGATGTTTCAAGGTGGATTTAAAGGCTATTCCTTTCTTCTTGTTGTTGTCTTCCTTTTCGTTTCCTTCTTGTATTATGAGCTCATGAGTTAAGAGAGATGCCATTAACTCATCTAAACTTAGCTTTGATAAATCCTTGGCTTCGGTAATGGCAATGACTTTTGCCTCCCAACTTTTTGGCAATGACCTAAGCATTTTTCTTACAATTTCAGCATTAGTATATATTTTGTCAAGAGAAATTAAACCATTAATAATATCAGTAAAGCAAGTAAACATTTGAGGAATAGTTTCATTAGGTTTCATTTTAAAGAGTTCATAATTATGGGCTAGCAAACTGACTCTAGATTCTTTAACTTGTTCGGTTCCCTCATGAGTCACTATAAGCTTATCCCATATTTCTTTTGCGGTTTTACATGGGAGATCATGTTGAACTCGTTGACATCTAAGGTGCAGTACAACATGTTTGTGGTTTTGACATTAATTTGGGCCATTCTAGTTTCTGATTTATTCGACTCTTCTTTAGGTTTTGGTACCTTAAGGCCATCTACGGTTTTGGTAGGAATTTTTGGACCACTGCAAATAATTTTCCAACATTCATAATCAATAGATTGAACATGTATGGTCACTCTAGTTTTCCAATAACTAAAATTTGTGCCGCTAAACAGTGGTAACCTATTGGATGTTTGTCCCTCGGGTAAAGAATAATTAGGGGTTGCTATGATCTACTCTAAGACGGTTAAGTCATACAAAAAGAGTCTAGGCTCTGATACCAATTGTTATCCCAAGTAGGCAACCTAAGAGGAGGGTGAATTGGGTTATTAAATTTTTTTTTTACAATATTAAAATTTATAAACACAATATTCAGAATTTTAACAAATAAGAAAAACAGAATAATAATTATCGATATAAAAGTAGGAGAGATAAGGAGAGAAAATCAAACACTGAGATTTATAGTGGTTCGGCACACCAGGCCTACGTCCACTCCCCAAGGAACCTCCTTGAGAATTTTTTTACTATCAAAATGAAATAATACACCACCATGTCTTCACCAAGCTTGTGGATTTTGCACAGGATTTACTCTTCTCTATTGAGTCTCACTTAACAATAAATGCCTTACCCTTACAAAAATCTCTCACAAAAATAATAAATAAAAATAAGTGGTGCTTGAACCTTCTTTTACAATAATTCTCTCACATAGAGTAGTTATGAAAGTGTAAGAATAAATGATACACTTAGATCTGAAAGTGAAAGAGCAAAATACAATATACTTAAAATTTTAGAGCACACAGAAATTTCTCTCTTCAAGTTCTTAATTTTTCTCCACACACAATATTTCTATTTATATTCAAAAAATATATATCCGTTGGAGGAGGGGACGCTCCTCTTTTGACTTTGGAGTCCCTTCACATGGATTAGTAGCTGGGGTATGCTCATTATGTGGCTTCATGTTTTCAAAAAGAGTGGCAGCTAGTTGTTGGTGCTTTTTGATTTTCAAAAAGAACAAATCAAATACTTTGAATAAAAGGCAATGGATTTCTATCAATGAATAGTATGTAAGAAACAAAAAAGTGCATAGTAATTGCATAGTGAATTTTATTTTAAACTATTTGAATGTACATTGCTATTCTTAATAAAATATTTGTATGTATATTATAAATACACTCAAATAAAAATAATCAATCTTCCCATGTGAGTATATCAAAAGGAAACAAATCATCAATATCACATTTGTCAAAATAATACAACCAATCAGTCAATTTTGTCAAAATAATACAATTAATTAATTCTAAATCTATCAAAAGGTGAATAGTGACCAGCCAACTAATCAATCAATTCTGTCAAAATAATACACCTAATCAATTTTAAATTTGTCAAAAAGTGAATAGTAAAGTTTTCACAATATTTTTATTTAAATAATATTTAACAAATATATCATACAATATATAATTTAAACAGATAAAATTTTGTGTCAAATAATGTAAAATATGTATATAAAAAATTATCAATTAATATTTTAGACATCATCAAAATTAAACAACATGATTAACAGCTTGAATTGGGATAATTTGAACAATGTTTATATACGATCACTTTTTCAAGTGGTACATATCAAAACAAACATGACTCGAAATGTTCCAATTCTTGCAAAGTTAGTCTATACTTCTGTGTGTGCGTATCACATAGTAATGCTAGCCTAATCAATCGGAACAAGAACATATAATGTACATAAGATTCATATCATGATTAGTAGAGGCCGATCTTTGATCAAGGGAGTGGGGGTGCTCAATTCATTCATGACTTTCCTCTCTCGTACCCAAGTTCTCGAGCCAATACAATCTTAGTGATGACGGACACGTGGCCTTAGGCACGAGTCATGGGTTTCCTAATTTTCCCAAAAAAAAATTTTAGGTGGCGACTCTATATCTGGCAAAGCAGTCCAGTTTTTGGCAATTTGATTCAAAATCGATTTTCTAAAAGATTTGCTGGATTGGGACTCTTTGGTGTTTATCTATTTCACATTGCACTTGTGGAATCAGATTCAGAACCGCGGGAGTTCGATAATGTAGAGCTTATTTGTCTTCTGAAAGGAGGCGCGGAAAAGTCGAGCTATAACATATTCATCATTGGGTGCGCAAGCAGTGGCGTCCAAGTCGTAAATGCAGTAAAAAATGGAGTGTCTACATAGTGACATCAATTTGTCGACAATATTATTTTGGCATATATGGTGTTTAATCACCAAATTTTTTCGGCCCTAGGCATATTTTTTATATATGTTTGTTTGTTGAAAGGGTTGTTGTCAATTTAATTTTAATTTTACAACTCTTCAAGAACATTCTTGACTTAGTCCTAAGATTTCTTGCCACTGCTATGTTTATATACTTCGAACTATGAGTCCTAATCCCTAAACATTTCAAGCACCAATTAATTTATGGGTCATAAAAGGATGTTTGTAATATACATTTCAGATTCTTAAAAGTTTCCTGGTTTATCCCTAATCCTTAAACTTAGTTTCTTGGTTTATTGAATTTTTTTTTTCCTGTTGTTTTTTTTTTTTTTTCCACCATTAGGGTGGATTTTAAATGGAGTTTTAGCAATATAGGAAGAAGAATTTGTACTTAGGTTAAAAAGAAATGTCATGAAGAAACAATATTCTTAACTTGTGATGCATTCTTCAATTAGTCATAACATTTCAGATTTTTAGTTTCTTGGTTTATCCCTAATCCCTAATCCCTAAACTTAGTTTCCCGGCTTATTTGTTTTTTTTGTTTTGGTTTTTTTCCTGCTGTTTTCTTTTTTCAACATCATGGTGGATTTTAAATGGAGTTTTCAGCAACTAAATAAAAGGAAAATTTTTTTGGATCATCATTTTAAGGTTTTATTCTTGAAGAGAAAATAAATATACATCTCTATTGTGTGTGTATGTGAAAAAACAAACATATCTATATATGTTTTTTAATATGTATACATATTGGGTTTCTCAGTTTTGGGTTTCTCCTTTTTAATATGTATACATATTGTAAATTTCATATCGATAGATGGATCAATGGAATAATGACATGTGACAAAGTTGGAGTGAGAGTTGTACATCAATTAAAGGGACAAGTGGCATTAGAGAGGTTGATCACATGCATTGGATGATTCACATGATGGAGCAGTTATCATGCTAGGCCCCGATGATGGAGCAGTTATCAGGCTAAGTCGTCGGCTTAGTGGGTAACTTGCAAGAAGAGTCATTTACAAAATAGTGGTTTCTCTCTGTCGATGGGAAGTCTGGAGTGTTGAGGGACACATGACATCATGAAAGAAGGGCAGATTGACAAGTGAAGGTAAATGTTTAATGAAGTTTGAACCTTTGGAAATAAGAGGGGTAGTTATAGAATTTTTCAAAATTTGTCAAAATTTTTCAGAATTTTTGAGCCATGCAAAACTATGGATTACGACATTCAACACCTATTTTGGGTTTGTGAATCACACCAAAACTTAATTTGGTGGATTGGCTAAAGATCCAACATTGTTTGAATAATATAAGGTGTGGGGATGTATTTTCTGAATACCAACACGTGGCCGAGGTGACACCGAAGTGTCAGCCGAGGTGTCACGTGTCCTGGACAAGATACCAGAATGATCTCGGCTAGGCCGAGGTTATCTGCGAGAATACAGGAACCCGGGATAAGCGGATAAGGGACAGGAGTCCTAGAATGAAGAAAGACTGCAAGATGGATATAGGTAATACTCTCAGGGAGTCTATCCTTATCTCTTGAAGAGTCCAAAGTAAATCCGGAATTAGAGTCCATAAAAGTGAGACTTCTAGTGGGACTGGGATGGCGTTAAACTATAAAAGAAGGGCACCCCCGGGAGGTCGAAGGTACGCAATTTTATGCCTTGAGCAGTAATTTAAGCACTTGAATTATCTTTGAGAGATACTGACTTGATCGTCGGAGTGCCCCCGGGTGGAAGAACCACCGCCGGAGCCTTTCCTTTCTGTGCAGGTTACAGGGTGCCATCTATTCTGCCTGTGTTCTACAGCTGAATCACTAAGGAGGGCAGTGTGATCGAAAACTCACTCACACAATTTGGCGCCGTCTGTGGGAACGAAAGACGAATAGATGGCCAGTAACGCACAACAAGAAAAGGTTGGGGGCGACGCTCCCGCAGGGAGCAACAGGCCTATCAACCTTGACACTGAAGGAGACAACCACAACGAGGAGGGGCACCTAACTCAGGGCTGCAGAACCCTTAAAGCACACTTAGAAGACTTGGTGAGGCAAGGCCATCTGAGAGACCTTGTAGATGAGGCCAAAACAAGGGAAGAACAGGCACGATTGCCTCATGCACCAGCGGCCCCGCCTCCCCCAGCGTAGCAACCACAGGCAGGCGGACCTTGGGTGGTTAATGTGATCCACTCAAAAGTGAATGAAAACGACATACGGGGGGAGACACAGAGGGTAAAACACCTGCAGCACGTCAACCAGGTCGAACTGAAAAGACCTCGGCGTGAAGAGTACCAAGGACCGATGATAGCCTTCACAGAAGCCGACCTAGATATGGTCCAGCACCCGCACAATGATGCCTTGGTAGTATCCCTCCAGGTTGGGGAGTGCCAGGTGAAACGCATCCTGATTGATCAAGGCAGCTCCTGCGACATCATGTATGTCAGATGTTACAAGGAGTTAGGCCTTCACCCTGATGACATGGAGCAGTCAAATGGCCCGATGGTCGGCTTCAATGGAACGCCGACATGGCCATTAGGCACAGCAAGCTTGGAGGTGCAGGCTGGCACGAAGAAGATCAAGACAGAATTCATTGTGATTGACACGCCCTCGCCGTACAACATTATTTTGGGGAGGCCGTGGTTGCATGCAATGGGGGCAGTTCCCTCAACACTGCATCAACTGCTACGGTTCCCAACAGAACATGGGATTGAGGAAGTCAGAGGAGATCAGGTGCAGGCAAAAAATTGCTTCATGGCAGCAATGAAACTAACCTGCAGCATTCGGGAACCAGAGAAGGCAGAAGTTGAAAAAGAGGACATGAAGGTCCTAGATGATGTCGGCAAGGAGCCAACCGAGAAAAGTGAAGAAGCACTGAAGAAAATCTTCGTCCAAGAGGGCGATGAAGAACGCTTCTTTCTTCTCAGCACAGGATTAGCCGAAGAAGAGGAAAGGGAGCTGGAAGCCTTTCTGAGGAAAAATATTGAGGTGTTCGCCTGGACACCTTATGAAATGCCTGGCATTGACCCCGAGGTCACATGTCACAGACTCAACGTTGACAGGTCGGCCAAACCAGTAATACAACGGGCTAGAAGACCGACGTTGATGCACGTCGAAGCAGTAGAGGAGGAAGTAGACAGACTTCTGGAGGCTAGGGCCATCAGAGAAGCCAATTATCCGACATGGTTGTCAAACACTGTGGTAGTAAAGAAGAAGAATGGCAAGTGGAGGGTCTGCGTAGATTTTACAAACTTGAACAAAGCTTGTCCCAAAGACAGCTTCCCTCTGCCAAAGATCGACCAGTTGGTGGACGCCACATGTGGACATGGAAGGATGAGTTTCTTGGATGCTTATAGGGGGTATCACCAGATAGCCATGTACCCCCCAGACGAGGAGAAGACAGCATTTATCACCCAAAAAGGTCTGTATTGTTACAGAGTTATGCTTTTTGGGTTGAAAAACGCAGGAGCAACTTACCAAAGGCTGGTAACCAAGATGTTCAAACACTTGATTGGCCGAACAGTAGAAGTCTACATTGATGACATGGTCGTGAAGACCAAGGAACCAAAGGATCATCTTGCCGACCTAAAAGAGGTCTTTGACATACTCAAAACATATCGGCTCCGACTCAACGCATCGAAATGCGCATTTGGAGTCGGATCCGGTAAGTTCTTGGGATACCTAGTGACTAGAAGGGGCATTGAAGCCAGCCTAGATCAGATCAAGGCCATCCTGGAATTACAGAGTCCGACGTCGGCTAAACAGGTTCAAATGCTTACTGGAAGGGCCGCAGCCCTAAACAGGTTAATAAGCCGAAGTTCGGACAAATGTAAACCTTTTTTCAACCTGGTGAAAAAGGCCACGGATTTTCTATGGACAGAGGAATGTGAGGCCGCTTTGGCCGACCTGAAGAAATATATTACCACGGCTCCAGTTCTCTCAACACCTCAACCTGGGGAGGAACTGTTTTTATACTTAGCAGTTTCAGAGCACGCCGTAAGTGCTGTGATAATCCGAGAAGAGAAGGGAGAGCAGAAGGCTGTTTACTATGTAAGTAAAACCTTGGCCGATGCAGAAATAAGGTATTTACCACTGAAGAAATTAATGCTGGCCTTGGTAATGGCTTCAAAAAAGCTAAGCCATTACTTTCAGGCTCACAAGATAGTGGTACTAACAGAACACCCACTGAAATCCCTGTTACAACAAGGAGACTTAACTGGAAGAATAGCAAGATGGGCCGTAGTTTTGGGCCAATACGACCTGGAGTTCAGGCCGAGAATAGCAATAAAGGGCCAAGTCTTGGCCGACTTCGTGGCCGAGTTCTCACCAGAATGCATCGAACATCGGGCTCCGTTGAGCCGAGGTGAACGATGTCCCAACAAGGAAGGAGAAGCCCAGTCAAAGACTAAAGAACCAAGGAAGGAAAAACTCAGACCCTGCAGCATTTACATCGGCAATTCCTTTCAACTTTTTGTTGATGGGAGCTCAAACCGGCAGGGAGCAGGGGCAGGAGTAGTGTTAATATCCCCTGATGGAGAGATATTGGAACAGTCCATTTGACTGGGGTTCAAAGCCTCGAACAATGAGGCGGAGTATGAAGCATTAATTGCTGGACTTAAGCTGGCAATAGCAGCAGAGGCAGACGAGGTAATAATTTTTTGTGATTCACAACTTATAGTAAATCAAACTACAGGAGAGTTTGCAGCCCGAGATGAAAGGATGTCGGCATACGCAAAGGAAGTCATCAGGCTGGCAGCCATGTTTCAAAACTGCCGGCTTCTTCAGGTTAGCCGAGATGATAACAGCCACGCCGACGCGTTGGCCAATTTAGCAAGTTCAATGCAAACCGGAAAGACAAGGACAATAATGATCGATTACCTATCGGGCCCGAGCATAGAGCCGCCAAACACAATACAAGAAGCATTATGTGTGGACATGGGACCAAGCTGGATGGATGCAATTGTTGCTTTCCTGAAAGAGGGAAAGCTGCCAGAAGAACGAAAGGAAGCACACAAGGTCAGATTGAAGTCGGCAGGATTCATTCTGACAGCAGAAGGACATCTCTACAGAAGATCCTTCACTGGGCCTCTTTTAAGGTGTGTACACCCTCTTCAGGTTGAAGACTTTTTATATGAAATTCACGAAGGAGTTTGTGGAAGCCACGCAGGGGGCAGATCATTAGCTCATAGGGCCATTACCCAGGGGTATTGGTGGCCTTATATGCAAAAAGATGCAGAGGCCTATGTAAAGAAGTGTGAACAATGCCAGAGGTTTGCACATTTGATACATCAGCCAGCTGCAGACCTGAACCCAGTCTCCAGCCCTTGGCCATTTGCCCAATGGGGCATGGATCTCGTTGGACAATTGCCCCAAGCAACTGGGCAGCGGAAGTACCTACTGGTAGCAACAGACTACTTCACAAAGTGGATAGAAGCAGAGCCTCTTGCCAAAATCCGAGATGTGGACGTGAAGAACTTCATCTGGCGAAACATTATCACCAGATTTGGGATTCCAAGAGCAATCGTTGCCGACAACGGAACACAGTTTGACAGCAAACTCATCAAGAGTTTTTGTGCAAAATTCAAGATAAAGAATTACTTTTCAACACCAAGTTTTCCCCAAAGTAATGGGCAAGCAAAAGCATCCAACAAAGTAATTCTGGACAGGATAAAGAAGAGGCTGCAGGCAGCAAAAGGAAAGTGGGTAGACGAATTGCCCAGTGTGCTCTGGGCATATCGCACAACGCCGAGAAGATCAACAGGGGAATCTCCCTTCGCCATGGCTTATGGCACAGAAGCAGTCATTCCATTGGAGATCGGCATCCCAGGGATCAGAACCCAGGGAGTTGAGAACGGGACTAACGATGTGCTCTTAGCCCGAGATCTGGATCTACTAGAAGAAAGAAGAGAGAAAGCTGCAATCCAGCTTGCAGCATACCAGCAACAGCTTGCCAAAGCTTACAACAAGAAGGTCAATCCAAGGGATTTTCAGGTCAACGACTTAGTCTTGAGGAAAGTCGTCGGCAATAAGAAGGATCCCAGAGAGGGCAAGCTTGGCCCAAACTGGGAAGGGCTCTACAGAATTACCTCGGTGTTAGGAAATGGGGCATATCGGCTCGAAGATAGTGAAGGCAAAGCATTGCCTAGACCATGGAACACTTGTAATTTAAAGTTTTTTTATCATTAGATATTGTTTGATTTTTTGCCGATATGATCAATGAAATCTTAGCAGAATTTTCCAGAACTTATGAAACTACGCATAATGTTGTTTTTTGAATAATGAGAACCCAAGTGGAACTTAGGTTCACATTGGGGGCAGATAGAAGACAGTAATGCCTAGCCGAAGTTAAGCCGAGATGTTTAACCGTGGTTAATCTAAGATAAAGTTTAACCGGAGTTAAACAGAAATTATGCTTAACCGAAGTTAAGCCAAGATAAATTCCTTATCTTTACTTGTTGAAATTTGTAGCAATTTACAAGTTAAAGTTAAGCTGAGATAAATTCCTTATCTTTACTTGTTGAAATTTGTAGCAATTTACAAGTTAAAGTTAAGCCGAGATGAATTCCTTATCTTTACTTGTTGAAATTTGTAGCAATTTACAAGTTAAAGTTAAGCCGAGATGAATTCCTTATCTTTACTTGTTGAAATTTGTAGCAATTTACAAGTTAAAGTTAAGCCGAGATAAATTCCTTATCTTTACTTGTTGAAATTTGTAGCAATTTACAAGATGAAGTTAAACTAAGTTTATTGATTCAGACTCTTGTTAAAACTTGAGAAAAGTTTGCCTGATAAAACTGTATATGCTTTATACTTGTTTACAGGTGAAGTTCTTGCCGAAATAAATCTTCGGGTAAACATACCCTAGGTATTTTTGCCTGAGGAGGTTGCACAAAGAAAGAAGAAGTATGTAAGTCATACAAACTATTCTGAGTATAGAACCATGCAGAAGCAATCAAGAGAAATTAAAGATTAAAGCATTCAAGAGAAAGCAGTTACAAATTATATACAGAGGAGGCACTACGGCCTACTAAAAGTTAACTGTTCAAAAGTAGCAAAGAAAGGCACATCGGCCATAAGATGGAGCTTACATTGTCCAGATATTGAAACAAAATACAAAGTAAAGAAAAACAGACATCAAAGTTGTGACTCCTGAGCTTCAGGAGCAGTTTGGGTCTGGACCTCAGAAGTTTCTTGCGAAACCACTTCGGCAGCCTTCTCTGCAGCCAGCTCAGCGTCGATTTCCGCAAGCGTATTGTCAAGACTTCTTTCAGCCAAGAGAAGGTCGGATGATAAATGCCCGGTAACAGCTTCCTTGGACGCCCCCTCAACCTCATCACCCTCCTCATCCGAAGTTAAGTCCACGACTTGCTCAATTGGAGGAGGGGACTTGGCCTCAGCAGCATCCTTGGATTTCCTCACCAAGGCCTCGTTATCATTAATATCTTCATCCTCAGCCTCAGAGCCATATTCTTCTTTTGCTTGACCTGGAGGAGGAGGAGGGGGAAATGGCAGAGGAATGTCACCAGGCTTGCGTAGTGGGGAGTCGTCTAGGAGGTTGAGCTTCTTGGCAAGGGTCATCCAACCAAGGGAGAAGCCCCTGTTGCATGCCTGCCTGACCTGAAGCTTGTAATCCTCAGCAACATCGGCCATTCCCTGCGCATAGGCCTTTTCATCCGCCGCAGCAATTTCGGCCTTTTTTGTGGCCAGGGCCTCCTCAAGCTCTTTTTCGGCTTGGGCCCGTTTTGCCTCGGCCTCCATCTTCTCGGCCTCAGCGACCTTCTTAATGGTTTCGGCTGATTCGGCCTTCTCCTCAGCCAGAGTTTGGGCTTTGGTAGCAGCCTCAGCTTGGTCTTCCAATTTTTTCATTCTTGATTGAAGAGACTTGCTCTCCTTTTTTAGGGCAGCAATTTCCCTCCTCATGTCGGTCAACTTCGTCCTATTTTCGAAGGCTTGCATGGACAAAGAGTGGGTGTGTTGAATGGCCTGAAAAGAGCACAAAGCAGAAATTGTCACAGAGTGTTAGAAAATAGCTTAAGTATAAAGCTAAAAGAAAGGAAAAGGTACCAAGCAGGAACACTTACTTGGACGGAATGTTGGAGCATTAAAGCATAGTTCTCATATTCACTATACGTGGCATTCCGCTCCAAATCACCCGGAAGAAGCAGCGCCGTGCTGAGGGCAACAGCGACGTTGATATCATCGGCACTTTCGCTGGACATAATTGGCCTATCTTCTAGAGTAAATTCGGGGGCCCATGGAACGTCGGGCTTCTTGGAGCCCGAGGTCATCGCAGACGATGACCTCGGCTTCTTGGATTGAGTGGATTCCGAAGGCGGGGCCTCAGCGGACCTTTTTGAAGCAGTTGCAGTCTTCTTGCTTTCAGCCAGCTGTGAGATGGGCAATGCATCCTCAGCCTCATCCCCAGTGGCTTTGGCCTTTGGCTGGGCCTTCTTGACTCTTTTTGGTTTTGGTGGGGGCATAATCTGGGTTGGTTGAGCATCCACATCTGTTGGAAAGTCGGCCAGGAGATCTTGGGCGACGGGCTTCAGACGACCCATTTCGGCAATCTTAACGAGTCTTCTCCGACGTCTCCTTTCAGGTACAGGGATCAGGTATTGGGCCGAAGTGGATGGAAGATCGGCTGGGTCAGAAGTAGAACCTTGATCTGTTCGGGATGTAGATGCGGTTTGAGTTGTGGCTGTAGATGGGCTCTTTTTCTTCGCTCTTGGAACGTCAGGCAGAGTTGACTTATACGTTGGGACGAAGTTCAGTACCAGTGGAGCTTTGCGTTTGTGGATAGGAAGATCAAGAAGCTTCTTCAGGTCTTTACCCGGAAAGTAGGTTTGACGGAAGCTTTTTGGTGGCTGATGGAGGTCTGCAAGACAAACAAAACAGACATTAGAAACGGGCTAAGTATGGAAGACTTGAAGAGAAAACAACTAAACAGTAGCACAGGGCTCTTACCCTTGCCCTCTTTAACTGTTCGAGGTAGAGGAAAAATATGGACATCTTCATCCGGGCCGAACTCCCAATTTCCCGAAGCAATAAGATAGTCGTCCCCGGCCCCCTTGTTGGAGTTTGGAAGATTGGCTATAATTTTGAATTGGGTGGACCTCGGCTTAAGGTAATATACGAAGCCCTTTTCCTTCAAATTAAGGGGGCACATTGTATAACAGTATTGAAGATCGGCCAGGGTGATCCTAACCTTCTCTTGCCGGGCTAAGGCTATGACTCCATTAATCACCCTATAGGAGTTGATGGTAAGCTGCATGGGGTTCAGTCTGTAAAAGTGGAGAACTTCGCGGAAAAGGGGATTTAGTGGGAGCCGAAGTCCACACTCGGTGAAAGCAACAATGGGGAAGGGCATTGTATCCTTTGTGGGCATAATAGAATCATCATCCCCGGCTAATCTTAGATGAACATCGGCGGGTATGGAAAACTCCTGCCTGAAATATTCTAGTTTGGTTGGAGAATTTACCCTGTTCCTCCACATACCCATGATATTGGCGTAAGGGTATCTAATTAGTGTGAAAAAGAGGTTTTTTAAGGGTTATGGTAATCTTGGCTTCAGTTTTCAGTTTTCCTATTAATTAATAGGTCCTACAGACAAATCCCAAACCTAAAAGCT
Source organism: Camellia granthamiana (assembly GCA_036172215.1). Lineage (NCBI taxonomy): Eukaryota > Viridiplantae > Streptophyta > Magnoliopsida > Ericales > Theaceae > Camellia > Camellia granthamiana. The sequence goes on from CM069912.1 coordinate 124,233,627, forward strand.
ATGAGGACGAAGACCAAAGGTACGGATCTGGAAAAGATGCAAAAAAGCAGAAAACAAAAAACGAAGTTTCAGATTCAAGAACACAAAGAATTGAAGGCCAAGAACAGTGGTGAAACGGTGCAAGTATTCATGACATGTACAAAATCATGAAATGAGATACATTCAGGTGAATGATTCGCAGATTAAACGCTTAAACAGTACAGTAAAAACAGGAAATTCCAGGAACAATCAAAGATTGGGAAAAGGAGGGCAGTGCTTACCAGACAAAATGAGTCCAGAATGAAATTCGCCGAGGACGGACGCCGGTCGAAACAGTAGCGAAAAGCTTCGCAGGAATGGAGGAATAAAACCAGTTGTAGAGCTTAGAGCAAGAGCAATGGCGGATTTGGGAAGGTTTAGAGAGAGAAAGAGCAAGGGAATCAAAATGTAAAAGTGAGGGAAAAAAGACGAAGAAAGGGTCTTTTGTCAAAAATTTGAAACGGCGGCAAAACAGAAGCATTTAATGCGCCTGGGGTAATGCGGACGTCAGATGGCGTAAACAGATAAAAGGCGGCTTACGAGCGCGTCACAGGCACGAGCCAATGGAGACAGAACGTGTAAATGAATTGACTAGAAAGTGATGCATGACAGCTCATGCACGTGAAAGAGTTCACTAGGGTTCTTGTTCTCCGAAGAGAACATGTCGGGCTAAAAGTAAATGATCTCGGCTGGGAAGTTCTCGAGCCGATGTTCAGCAAGAGTACCAATGTAGGTTCCATAACCTCAGATGTCGAGGTAATGGAACCTAGGGGGCAGTTGTGGGGATGTATTTTCTGAATACCAACACGTGGCCGAGGTGACACCGAAGTGTCAGCCGAGGTGTCACGTGTCCTGGACAAGATACCAGAATGATTTCGGCTAGGCCGAGGTTATCTGCGAGAATACAGGAACCCGGGATAAGCGGATAAGGGACAGGAGTCCTAGAATGAAGAAAGACTGCAAGATGGATATAGGTAATACTCTCAGGGAGTCTATCCTTATCTCTTGAAGAGTCCAAAGTAAATCCAGAATTAGAGTCCATAGAAGTGAGACTTCTAGTGGGACTGGGATGGCGTTAAACTATAAAAGAAGGGCACCCCCGGCGGGTCGAAGGTACGCAATTTTATGCCTTGAGCAGTAATTTAAGCACTTGAATTATCTTTGAGAGATACTGACTTGATCGTCGGAGTGCCCCTGGGTGGAAGAACCACCGCCGGAGCCTTTCCTTTCTGTGCAGGTTACAGGGTGCCATCTATTCTGCCTGTGTTCTACAGCTGAATCACTAAGGAGGGCAGTGTGATCGGAAACTCACTCACACATAAGGATAAATTTTTAAGGTTTTATTCATGTGAAGAATGGAGGTTTCTCTCTGTCAATGAGAAGTCTGGAGTATTGAGGGACACGTGACATCATGAAAGAAGGGCAGATCGACAGGTGAAGGTGAAGGTTTAATAAAGTTTGAACCTTTGGAATTAAGAGGGGGAGTTATAGAATTTTTTAGAATTTAGAATTTTTCACAATTTTTGAGCCATGCAAAAGTATGGATGATGGCATTCAACACCCATTTTGGGTTTTTGAATCACACCAAAACTTAATTTTGGTGGATTGGCTGAAGATCCAACATTATTTAAATAATATAAAACTAAAAAGCAAAGTTTTGCTGGTGGAAGGTGGTTCTCATTAACCACTTGATGAAAACATTTTACTATCCCTATAACTGCTTGCAACCTCCTTGGCTTATTTAAACTTTTATCTTTGACCCAACTTCGCTTTTAAACCTCTAACCACATTATCACGCAATTTCTCTTCAATTAATGAGAATGATCGACAAAGGCAATGCACAAATATGGTCCCCTATAAATCAGTCCACCAAGCCAATTAACCAATTGATAACTAGCTCATGACCCTCTCGGCCAATTAATGCACATGATCAATTCCTTCACACCACGTAGCCCCTTGACTGCTGAAAGATTTTATTTTGACTTCACTACCACGTGTTATCGTCCGATTAATCCACCTGTCAATAGGAATTTTAAAAAAATGGGTGCGAAGAATACCCCTCAACTCTTTAAGAAGAAGAAGCACATGTTAATAAGATAGCCACCAAAGGCCATATGATAAATATGTTGTGCATTCTTCACAAATATAATCCAATGTAGGCCTTGTATGAGTTTTTAAATTGGTCATAGATTACTTCAATCGACGATGTAAGTACATAATCGATAGAGCAATGTATGAACCAAGTGTTTAGACCTTAGAAATACTTCAGCAAGAATTGGCCCATTAGTTGGAGCACAAAAAACTTCCAATCTTGACAGACACTCTAAACCATAAAGCAAATATTTGGGACATCAGATTGTTTTAGTTATTGGTACTTCAAAATTGGCTAATTAAGAAATCACAATGGGTAATATATTTCTATAACTTTCTGAACTTTGTTCTCTTGCTAGCCAATTCATAAAGAACAAACTTTGATGTGATCCACAAATCCAAAAAGGACTTTGAATAATAAAAGCCATAGCATAAGATGGCCTTAAAAACTCATACTTTACATCTTGAACAATGTCAAAGATTTCAAATTCATGAACATTTGATTATTCATAATTTTCAGCCATAGTTGGCTTAAGATCACACTTTTTAACCAAATTGTTTGCATTACTCTCTGGACTAAGAGTTGCAACAAAGGGCTGATTTGTTGTTTCACACATTAATGGGTTAGAAATATTTTTGGAAAATCTACAAAATATTTCTTCTTTGTGAAATTGCCCCCCTCCGATGCAAAAAGAATGTAAACCTTATTGTTAGTAAAAAAATATGATAACCCTTGATTGACAGGAAATTAACGATAATTCTGGTGTGATTCACAAACCCAAAATGGGTGTTGAATGTCATAATCCATAGTTTTGCATGGCTTTAAAATTCTGAAAAATTTTGAATTCCGAAAAATTCTATAACTACCCCTCTTATTTCCAAAGGTTCAAATTTCATTAAGCCTTCACTTTCACTTGTCGAACTGAACTTCTTTCATAATGTCACGTGTCCCTCAACACTCTAGACTTCCCATCGACAGAGAGAAACCTCCATTCTGTACATAACTCTTCTTGCAAGTTGCCCACTAAGCCATGACTTAGCTTGATAACTACTCCCTCATCTGGACCTAGATTGATAACTGTTGCTAAGGAAGAGTGACAACTTCCTTGTCAAAGCAATCATTAGACTCACTCGAATTCTTGAAGAGTTATAAAATTAAAATTAAATTGACAACTACCTTTTCAATAAACAAACATATATAAACTATATGCCTAGGGCCAAAAAAATTTGGTGATTAAACACCATATATGCCCAAATATTACTATCGATAAATTGATATCACTGGTATTAATGATTATATGCCATTTAATTGGCCAAATTACAATAACACTCAATCCAAGTGAGGTACATTATTTCGACAGAGCAAATTGGCAACATTTCAAGTATGTGATCTTCAAGTGGTTAATGAGAACCACCTTCCACCAACAGAACTTTGCTCTTTGGTCTTATATTATTCAAACAATGTTGGATTGAAAAATTCTGAATTTTGAAAAATCCTATAACTGCCCCTCTTATTTCCAAAGGTTCAAACTTCATTAAAAATTCACCTTCACCTATCGAACTACCCTTCTTTTATGATGTCACGTGTCCCTCAACACTCTAGACTTTCCATCGACAAAGAGAAAACTCCATTCTGCACATGACTCTTCTTGCAAGTTAACCACTAAGCCCATAACTTAGCTTGATAACTGCTCTATCATCTGAACCATCCAATGCATGTGATCAACCTCTCTAATGCCACTTGTCCCTTTAATTGATGTAGAACTCTCACTCTGACTTTGCCACATGTCATTATTCAATTGATCCATCTATTGATAGGAAATTTACAAAAATGGTTGCAAACACTTATAGTGAATCTAACGCTGATATTATGAAATATACCCCCATATGTTGAAGTGATTACAATTTCATTCATTTGATGAAATATACCTTCTACTTGGAAAAAACAAATACCATATATAAAGATTTTTTGTTATCTTCAAGTGCATTACGATTTTGAAAATAGATTTGTAAAGAGAAAAACAAAAATAGGTAAGGTGTGTATAAAATATAACTGCATTTTACTTATATTTTACAATTTTTTTTCCCTTTTTAAATCACTTCTCAAATTCATAAACCAAAAAAAATTTGAAAAATATTTATATTCAAATTGTAACGCGACCCCCACACGCGAAGTGCTGGGGGGGGCCAACTAGTAATGAAAAAAAGTACACTTGATTAAAAGTTCAAAGAAATACCCTTTAAAAAATCATTGATCAGTCAGTTTTCTTTTTAAATATAACAGTGGTTAGGGTTCTCTAGTTTAAATTTATCTCTCAAAAGTAAATGAATCATATGAGAATGATCAAGAGTTAAAATTTTCAATACAATCCAATAATAATTATGAGTGCTTTGAAAAAAATAGAAAATATAATTTGGAGTTAAAAAACCCATGTCCATAATGAATTACAAGATTTTATCACTTATTTATCCATATTTATTTTTTTTATCACTTATATTTGTTTGAGAACTTTTGGAACAGCAGGTGTATCTAATTTTTCACACGAGGCTGGAATGAGTCATGTGAGTGTGTGAAAATTATTATGTAAAGAATTAAGCACATTACATATGTCATTTTCCCATATATCATTACTTCTTATTTTTTACCTCATTTGTATCAAATTAATTATCATGATCAGGTGAATCATTCAAGGTTTTTGAAATATATTTGATGAGTTCCGAAATTTAACTCTAAATATAATTCATTTGCAAGTGATAATTATTCAAGCTTTTAAAGTAAAATAATAAAGATGTTTTTCTTTTTTTTTTTGGTAATCTAAAATAAAACTAAGAAATCAAGTACAAGGTTCTGGGAAGAGAATGCATACAACTAATTTGCAGTAATAAAGGTGAATAATGAAAATGGTGCAAATCATCAGTAGTATTACTGTCTCGATTAGCTAGAATACCAGCACATTTGTTGGTTTCTCAATAGACATGATGAAGAGTTGTTACTCTCAACCGGTTCATCAGGTACTTAAATCATAAATGATTCCTCCACCGCTGAATATACTCGGGTTCCCTTTGGAGGCACCATCAGTATTAAGCTTGAAACCTCCTTCCAAAGGTAGTCTTCACTCCACATTTAGAACAGTCACAGATTTGGTTCCCTAACTGAAATTATTTGTGTGTTGCCAATCAATAGCCAGAAAAGGCATTGAAGGGTTGTGGCTGTGAATCAAAGAAACTGGCATTCCTAGCTTTCCAAATGGACCAACATGCAAGAATGGAGAGATTTGGATTGACAATGGCTTTGTAACTAATCCAGAAAGTCCTGATTGAAAGAAGCAGTGTGTTCATTGGGTATGCTAATGGCATTCCAATTGGACCTAGCTCTGGTACAATCTCCGAGGACATGACAAGTAGTTTCAACCTCAAGGTTACACAAGGGAAAAAAAAAAAAAAAAAAATCAGAAGTGATATTCCACTCAAACAGAAGGGCCTTGGTGCTAAGTCTCTGGTGAACTGATAATCATAAGGTGCAAGATCCTAGGGTTAATATAGGGTTAATAGTAGTGACGGAGTTAGAAATTTAATGTAAATATTGAATCTTTTTTCTCCATATATAACAAGTAACAATGAGATATTATTAAATTACACAATTTTTTAGAAAAAATAATTTTTTGTCAATCGACAAAATATAATATTACAATTATCACGAAATTTACATTAACATGACTAATAAATCCACAATTAACAATCAAATTTATTAACCCGAGACAAACAAACAACTTATATATTGGTCTACAATCAACAATTTTGACCTTATCCAACAAAGAGCCCTCCATTTTGAGAAATAACCAACTAAACAAAATCCATAATGGAGAAAAAAAAAAAAAAAATCAATCGATTCAATTCTTGATTTGACCTATTAATTAAGAGGGTATAAGAATGACCAAAAAAAAAATGATAGAATATTTTAAAAATATGAGTTTTATATAATTTAACGAAAACACTATCATATGTAAAGATAATAATATAAATATCAAAAGTTTAGAGGGACACGTGACGTTAGTCCTAAGGTTGCTCCATCCTATAGTTAGTAGGAATGGTCTGGATCCAATTCCAATTAAGATAAGGTGAGAAAGGAACAAAATCTTTTGAAAGAAGGTAGGCCGAGTTGGATTTGAACACACCATCTGAAGAGTGTTTCCCGATTCGAAGGTCACTACCCAATTGAAACAGGATCTTGGTAGAGCCATTTTTCATAAGGATCTTGGTTTCTTTGTAGAGCCATTTTTCATAAGGTAGGCCCACAAATGATTGAAGCTCCATGACCTTTACTATTGCTCACAAGGTATTTAGAGGTCAGCACTCTGGACTCTGACCTATCATCTTCCTAGGTTGTTCCTAATAAGGAGGCATTTTTTAATCTTATAAAACAATCCCCTCCCTAAGCTCATGACCATTAGAAGTCACCACATGTTTGTTTGGGCAAGCTTGATCTTGGAATTGAATTAATAATTTTATAAAAATGTATAAGTTGATATTTGTCAAAGAAAATTGACAAATTGAGGTCTGAATTAATAGTTCATCTGTACATAGTATTATCCATATGAGAGATTAATGAATCTCAAGAGAAGGGTGGAATACAAATTAGGGACTAAAGAAAAGTTCAGACTAATTAGTTAAATTGTAAAATTTATAGAATTTTGTCAATTCTTTCTCATAATCTTAAGCCAATCTAAAGGAATTGATAATTCTAGGATTAACCATCCTATGTATACTAATTTCAACCAATCCAATCAGTTGTAACAAACAAGGCCATAGAGCACAAAGATACAACCCCAATATGAAATTCAATTTCATTGTCATTCGTATTCATCACAAAAAAAAAAACATATGTTATAATCTTAGATAAATTAATTTTTTTTAATAATTATTGAAAATATTTTTTGTATGAATAATCAATTCAATGTATGTTACAAGATGAAGGATTCGAATAATAAACCTAGACTCAAGATGGATCCCGTTAAATGCCAAAACAGGATGTGCTATGAGTAAGGTTACAGCAGAGATTATATTGTTCTTAAAAAATATAAATAATCATAGTAACAATAGCCATGATAACATATATTGTTTGAAATTTTTTTAAAAACTTGTTTTTGTTTTTCAAAAATATTTTTCAGAAAATTTTACTTTCTTGTTTTTTGTGTTTTTTTTTCTAACTAATTTTTTTTAATATTTTAAGAAATTTTTTTTTAATTTTTAGACACACCTAACATAAATACACATAAAAAGTATAATTTTTGTGAAAAAAAATCTTTTAAAAATTCACTAAATACCAAAAATATAAAAAAAAATACGAGAATTCAATATATATTTTTATATATTTATTAATTTTTAAAACATTTTTTCACAAATTTTTTACTTTTTAGATACATCTAAGTAAGGTGCATCTAAAAAGTAAAAAAATAATAATTAAAATTTTAAAAATATTCACTAAAAATAAAAAAAATAAAACGAAAAACAAAAAAACTTAATTTTCAAAAAATTTAATCTAAAAAATTCAAACCAAACAAATACATTGTTATCGGATTTAGTGATAGACATGTTAATGATAGCTTTAAATAAAATTAAAAAAAAATCAAAATAATTAAAATTTTAATATACTTTGTTACATATTTTTATATATACTTTTTATACAACAATCGAGATTAAAACCACAGTGAACTATCATTAAAAAATTTCCCTTAAAAAAAAGGGAAGTGTTACATCCCCTTAATTTGGGGAGCCCTAATCCCCCGAATTTTCAAGCCAAGGCAAAAAAAAAAAAAAAAAAAAAAAAAAAAATTCCTAAAACGACGTCGTTTTGGGGTTTAAGGGGATTAGGGGGGACTTTTTTAGGACTCCAAATCATTTTCCTAAAAATAAATCACTATAATTACAGTCACTCAATTGCAGTCCAAATTTGGACATCTGTCCAACAATTCAGGATTATCAGTGAAAGAGAATCAGGATATCTCTCTGTTTGGCAACACTATAACCATAACCCCCCACACATCTCCATGGCCCTGTTTGGTAGAGTTTATTTTCAGCTTATTTCAGCTTTTAGCTTAATTTAAGCTATTTTGATGTGTTTGGTTCAACTTAACAATACAGCTTATAACTTTTTGTAAGTCAAAAATCAACTTATTCTTTGAGTGGGGGAGGAGAAGCTTAATTTATAAGTCAAAAATCAGTTTATGTTCACAACTATAAACTATAAACTGTTTAGTTATAAGTTATAATCACTTTTCTACAATTTTACCAAACGGGCCTATGTTTGGTAACACCATTAACTCCCCATGTGATTCCACAAATCAAATTTCCATTTCCATTTCCATTTCCATTTCCAAGTGCTTCACTGAATCACAATGTTCATTTATTCACAAATCCGCAATATTACATCTCTACCGTTGATTTGCCATTCATGATTTGATATCTTCGGCTCTTCAACATATATATCCCTGCGATAGACGACCTGGATGGGAAGATGTTGTTTAGATTTTTAGGTTTATCATGAGTTTGGTTTTGAAAATTTGAATTGTTCTTTTTTTTATATAGGGTATATTTATACCAAAAATTAAGTCGATCTAATAATTATAACATATTCAATTTATCACATTTGTCTTTAAAAAAAAACATTTTTTAAAAATTGAATAGGTTATTACGATTATTAAATCAACTAATTTTTTTATATAAATGATATATTTAAAAAATTTGATAAAATAAACAATTTAAATTATCAAAATAAGATGAATAATGGGCCTTACCTATCCCAACAACACCCACACACACCAGATCATGGACCAAATTAAGTAACTAAAAACATACGAATGAATGAAATGAGCTGTCAACGGTTTCAATAGTGTATATGGTAAGCATGACATTAATGCCAATCCTCACTTGTCCAATGCCATTAAAATTAGCTTCCTATCTTCTCTCTCATTCCAATCAAACGGTCCACCTTCATGATGTCATTCCCAATCATCACATTTCTTGCTGATGATCCAGACAAATATTATGATCAACGGCTGAGACAAGACCATGTGAGTAGCGCAGACACATAACAGATACATACATATACATCTATACATATAGGGAGAGAAAGAGGAGAGAGAGGCGGTTAGTATTCTGGTGAGTATATAATCACAATCACTAGCCATTACAAGTAGTATCAGTGTAGCTCCAGTGATTGTTGTCTCTGTTACAAACATTTGCTGCAATGGCCAAGGTATGAGTGTCAGTGTTTTCTGCTTGGTTCCCAAGAAAAAAAAAATGTAGTATGAAAATAAACCAAAGCAAATTTTCCTGTTACTGGTATTGAGAAAAGTTCGACTCAACTATTCTACACCAGACATTCGTTTTTGGGGGGGTTGTTGAGCGAAAATTCATTCAATAATGGAAATCATTTTCTCTTCACTTTCCTTGGGTTTCTCGGAAACCATACGGAGCTCGTGTTTCACTCACTCTGTTTCTGAGAAACTTGGAATGATTTGATTTTGAGCGCTGTTTTCATTTTGTGCAGAAAGAGAACAAGAACAATCAGGGGCCAACACAAGAACAAGCAGAGAATCAACCAGAACAAAACAATAATGAAGAAATCAACGCCGAGAACACTAACGAAGAGATCAAAGAATCCAATCCGAATCCAAAGGGAGTGATTGTGTTGGGAGTCTACATGCATTGCCAGGGATGTGCTGATAAGATCGTCAAGTACTTGAGAGGCTTCGACGGTACTTTTTCCGATCAATTTTCAATCTCTCTCTCTCGATCAATTTGTTAAGAGATTTGTGTTGTGTTGGTTGTTGACGATGTTCAGGTGTTGAACAAATCGAGACTAATATGAAGAATCACACAGTGACAGTGAAGGGGAAAAAGGCGGATCCGAAGAAGATTCTGGAGAGGCTTCGAAAGAAATCCAACAAACATGTCAAACTCATCTCCCCCATTCTCAAAGAGAAGAAAGAAGAAAACAAGGAAGCGAAGAAACAAGAGGTTTAATTCTAATTTCATTACATAAATTTGTATATATATGTATATATATCTGTTCTTGGTTCTGAAATAAAATTTTTGAGAGTTTGATTGATAATGCAGGTGCAGCCAAAGGTAGTTGAAGTCGTGTTGAAGATTTACATGCACTGTGAAGGTTGTTCAGAGGATATCAAGTACCGCATTCACAAGATGCAGGGTATATTTTCAGCTTAACATTGATTTTATTTGTTCTATTGTGTTGTTGATGTCACTTCAATTTCAATTCTATTTCAACTTCAATTACCCAAATCTGTGTGATCTCATCCTATTCACTAGCTGTTTTTATTCTATGTTAATGTATGGTTAGAATTTGATTGCTAATTTACTTCTCCCTTAGAAAGAATATATATATATATATATGTGATTAAAAGTCTATTTTCAATCATTGATCATATAGTCACATTTGATCCTAAGTAACACTGTTCTATAATATAACTGAATATTCATTTTAGTTGTAATCAGAGTCAGTCACCATAATGGAATTTATAATCCACATTCTATTGGGATATAAGTTAACCAAATACTACAATGAGTTGCAATGAGTTTTGATTTCAAAATTTGTTGATTCATTCCACCATTATATTGGTCCCTAACCAAATATTACCTAGCATATAACTAGTATTGATTTGGACCATCATTTCCATTCCATTTCAACTTCTTTTATTTCTTTTTATTATTATTATCATTTTTAATTTTGTTTGTGAAATTTTTTACTGTACACATTGTAAAAAGATGCATACTATGCACCACCATTTTCAATCATTGATTATAATCACATTACGCTTCATTTGGGGACTAAGTATTTTAGTTAAAAAGTCAAAAATTCACTATAAGTTATCACATCACTCTTTCTACTTTTCTACATATCTTTTTTTAAAAAGCCAAAAAAATTACTTAAATAGTCTGCACATCACAGTGATATGAGTTAAACTAATGACATTTTAAGTCATAACCAAATATCACTTTAATTGTAACCAAAATCACTATAATTGAGTTTGTAACTCACACCACTTTATAATATAACTAAATATTATAATGGATCATAACCAAGTTTGATTTGACAATTGTTTGGCCCTCCACTGCAATGACCTGTAATCAAACAGCACAATTATAGTCAGAACCAATACCAATTTAGATTATAACTTGCATATACACTACACACTAGCCACAAAAAAGGTTTCCAATACCAATTTAGATTATAACCTGCCTTAGGAAGATTTTGTATTGTAGCATAACTCTTTTTCTGTCCACCTCCAAATGCCCCATCTACTCTGGATTATTGTGTGCGTGTGTTATTTATTTATTTATTTATAATTATTTTAAGTTAATGATCTGTTCTGCTTATTTTTGTATACCATGGGTTACTGTGGTATATCTTAAGAAAAGTGAGAAAAATGATTTGGATTTGTTAATTTTGTGCATGTCAGGTGTGATGACTGTGGATACAGATATGAATAACTCCAAAGTGACTGTGAAGGGAGCGTTTGAACCGAATAAGCTGGTCGAGTACATCAACAAGAGGGCAGGCAAACATGCTGTGATTGTGAAGCAAACACTGTCTGAGAAGAAGAAAGATGATGAAAACAAGGGTGGTAAAATAGAGAAAAAAGAAAAAGATGGGGAGAAAATCGATCTGAAGGATTACTATCAGATTTATCCTCCCGGGTTAGTGTATGCTCCCCAGCTCTTCAGCGATGAGAATCCAAATGCTTGTTCGGTCATGTAGATAGAAAAAAAATTGGCTTACTGACAGGGGCAAAGGCAGAAATTCAGTAAAGAGGGAGTACAAATTAATGACAATATTGATTTTGTTTTTTTCTCATAATAAACAATAATGAGATATTACTAAACGTAAATATTAAGAGTTTATTTGGATAGATATGAATTTTAAATTAAAAGATTTGAGGTTAAATTTTATATAAATATTGTGGAGTAACTATTTTAGGTGGATTGAAAAATTAAAAAAGAAGATAAGTTGAGATAGAAATAATATATTTTAGTAGAGAAATTCTATAAAACACTGCAAAAAAAAAAATGTCTATCATATGTCATACTTATGATCTTTGTGGTCTTTAGTTATGACACATTATAGTGTTGACTATAACTTAGCTACAACTTCTTGTGGTATTGTTATTTTGGTAATGATTGAAAAGGTATTTGATTATACATCAAGTAATGATTCGTAATGACTCATTCTGATATTAGTTATGACTTATTGTAAGTTTTTTTTTCTTGTTTTTGTCATAATTGAAGATGTGCTGTTTGGTTATAATTTATATAATAGTTATTTTAGTTATGAATAAAAATAATTTGGTTATGAAAATTTATAATATAAATACCATAAAGTAATAACTAGTATATGGTACACTTCTTTTGGAGATATATAATAGAATGACTTATTTTTGTAAGTTCATTGTAATTAGAAAGAAAATTTATAATAGAGGGACTATTATAATTTGAAAAAATGATATTATTATAATTTTATAAAAGATATATATGATATAATCTATATATATAGGGGGTACCAATATAACTATCAAAACTTGAGAAGGGGCACGTGCCCTCCTTGGACATATATTGGCTCCGCCCCTATCTACCGAATATGAGATTAAGTTCTAGGATTGAATATATATATATATATATATATTGTTTCTTATTTTGATTTGTGTCACTTTGATCCAATTTTGAAATTTTTGTTTGTCTATACAGGCTTGTACATATTTGAATCGTGAATGTTTTTAAGCTTAAATGAGATTGAACATTTACAATTGGCAACAATACCTTAAAATTTTGACTGTCATATGTCCTACAAGTTCTATTTGTAATTTTTTTTTTTTGGCTTTATCACTAAATGCTTTTGACGTAAAGTGCAACAAGTTAGTTTAAATGTATCTAAAAAGTCTCTAAGTTAGTTTAAATGTATCTAAAAAGTCTCTCTACCTTGAAAAACTATAGTCAAGTTTTCAAGTCTCAACTTCCCATATTGTATTATTGCTTCCGCCCCGCCCCGATAATAAAATTAATTTGAGTTGTGTATATTAGATAATAAAATATATATATATATATATATTATATTGCAAAATGATTTAATTTGAATAATGAAAAAGAAAAATCAATAATGTATAAAATTTATAAAATTTAGATTGATTATATTGTTCGAATTATTAGAACCCCTATCTTGTTCCTTTAGAAATTTGCTTCAAACCAACAAATTTTAGTTTAATACTTGACTAAATTTAACATTACAATATATAGTATTAAAAAATTTCAAAATAAATTGGATTTGTTGGAGTTGAGTGGGTCCAAATTCTATCCTATTTAATCAAGTTTTTCCCTCAGTTTATCTATAAAAAAAAATATTTATACAAAAATCAATCACAAAACTTGACAATCGTCTTACTTTGGACTCACAAAAAATGAGATTTATCTCATATGAAAGATCTGCATAGACTTTAGACTTATGTTCTAATTGATTCGTGTTCTTAATTTTTTTATTTTATTTTTATTTTTATTTTATTTTATTTTTTTTAAATGCAAAAATGACATCAATGGGGAGTTAAGGAAAGTATTTGGGACCATACGTAGAATTGATGGGCCCATGAATCTTATACCACATCCCAAGTTGAAATCAAGAATTGTATACGAAAAGGCCATCTAAAAGGGCCTTTAAATTGGCCTATTGCGGCTGCGGTTAGGTTAGCACGTCTTTGAAATCCGTTGATCTAATAGTCCAAGATTTTGTGATCACAATTCACGCTAAGGATCCTCTAGAGTATTTTTTTTTCTAAAATTTTCTAAAGTGGTGTATTGTGTGGTTGTGATTTAATGTTGAAAAATTGATGTGACTTGTCATTAAATCTCAACCACACAATGCACCAGAGGATCCTTGCTCATCACAATTATCCACAAGACACTTTTTTTTTTTTCACTTTCAATTATAATTAATTAATACTCTTTGTCTCCATTTTCAATCTCATTAATTTTATCAAAACATGTCCATATGTTTTCCTCAAACCAATCATAGAAAATAATTTTAGAAGAGAGCCAAACACCTAATTTTGAGTGAATTAAATTTTAAATTAAATGTCACAATCAAAAAAAAAAAAAAAAGAGTTTGATATAAAGGTAAATTTTTTCTTCATTTACATATGTGTTTTAGAGGAAAAAAATTAAGTCTAGTACTTTGCGATGAATTGGAAAAATTATTCTATACCAAAGGATATGGTCACATAGTACTTGAATTCAAATGTAATTGGTGAACAAAATGAGACCAACAAATTTGTGTTGATAATTGAAAAGATTGTAAGAGATTAATTAAACAATGATTAATTTAATATATGAATCATGTAATGCTCATAATTTTTACATAGTTAGGGAGAGTAGTCAATTTGCATTGTACCGTCACCGTTACAGCTTCCTATTCTCATGCTTGTGATGGTAAATTTTATTGTATTTTGAATATTTGTACATTTAAAACTCTAAAGAAAATTTAAGGTAGCGTTTGGTAGAGTTTTAGAATTATGATTTGAGAATAGAATTATATTTTGAGTTTGTGAATTTTGAAATTACGATTTGAATAGAGAAAATTTGTTTGGTTTTGAGTTTTGAATTTTTGAAATTATAAAAATTATTTGATTAAAAACTTAAAATTTGTAACCAAACACATAACTCAAAAATCTATTCAAAACTCATAAAAAATTTTAAAAAATTTTGAAAATATTTTTTATTAACTAAACACAACACTCAAACCAAGATGTGAAATCATGTTTCTAAAGTTCTACCAAGCACACCCTAAAATTATACAAGAGACAATTAATTTATGAATAACAATTCTCATAACTTACATTTTGAAGTTACTTGATTTCATATTTTAAAAAAAAATTCAATTGGACCGGAATATAATAAGAGTAGCACTTTTGTAGAGGTAAAAAAGAAACATTAACATCATGCTCATAAGAGTATATCTCGTCTAATAGATAAACTCTTAAACCGTTATTTGTCATCATATTATTAAAAATGATTAAAAGTAATATTAAAATGAAAATGTTAAAAGCAGCTCTTAAATTATTGTTAATGTTAAAAAATTGTGTAAAAATTATATAAAAATATATAATAGAATGTTGAGATATGTTAAAATTTTAATATATTTTTACATTGTTCCGTATTTTATTTTTGTATGCATTTCTATTACACATCCCTCCATACTAAAATTGATCACTAATTGACATTTTTATTTATTTATTTGATGATCATAATTGGTCAAATATTAAGAGACGTTTAGAATGATCTAAATAAGTATATTTTTTAAAAATTTTATAAAAAAATATATTAAAAAAATAGAAAAAAGGATGTAATTTTAAAAAAATAAAAAAAGTATGCTAATATAAGATGGAGATTAGTTTGTGTACCGTGGAACCCACATGGGGTGGGTTTTTAATATTAGACCTGGTTTGGGTACTCTAGAAAAAGTTAAAAAATTACTCAAAAAGTTAAAAAGTTATCATTATTCACTCAAAAAAAATATAAAAAAATTAATTTTTCACAATCTTTCTTTTCAAACAATCATAACGGCTGAGCAGGCGGAGCATTGTTGTGGCCTAAATTGCATTTATTGATGTGTACACATAACATGGTGTTGTTCGGCCCGTGAGGGCCATCGCGGGTTCCGTTTTAATAATCTGAACCGTTCAATGTGTATAACTCGTCAAGTATTATATACCAGTCAAAAATCACGTTGATCGGATATCGGTAACTATATGATCAAATTAGTTAAAATTTATAAAATGGATGGTGTTATAGTTAACGATTGAAAAAAAACTAATCCGATAAGATAGCTATCAAAATTTGATCAACGTGACTTTTTACAAACATATAGTGCTCGACGAGTTCTACACATCGAACGGTTTGATTAGGAAAACGGGACCCGTGGTAGGCCCCCACAAGTCAAACAACACCTTCAATTCACTGCCCGAAAAAGTAGGGAATCATCTCCCCCCACTCTGCGCACACTGGCCCCGTTTGGTAGAACTGTGGGAAAGTGATTATAATTTATAATTTAATAGTTTATAGCTTGTAACTGTGAAGATAAGCTGATTTTTGAATTATGAATTAAGCTTCTCCTCCCCCACTTAAAGAATAAGTTAATTTTTGACTTACAAAAAGTTATAAGCTATATTGTTAAGCTGAATCAAACACATCAAAATAGCTTAAATTAAGTTAAAAGTTGAAATAAGCTGGAAATAAGCCCTGCCAAATAGGGCCACTGTCCCGCACCGTACAGCTATTCCATCACTTCCATCACAATCTTCTCCTACACACTTATTTATATAATTTTTTAATACACATTTTTTCATAAAAAGTCTAAAAATTAACCAAAACATTCATATTTTTTTTCTTAACTTTTTAGTTTAAAAAGACAAAAAGTGCACTTATTTAGGACATCCCAAATAACCTCTTATTCTTAATTAAAATTTAAAAAAAGAAGGGAAAAAAATTGAAATAGAAATGGACACAGGGGATCCTAGCCCGTCCCGCCAAACGTGAAAACATGTCCTCGAAAACCACCCAGCTCGTTACAATCAATCCCCAATCATTTCTCACCAGCTGTCACACGCCCTACCGTCTCAGCTTCACCACAACCATGCTCCACCGGAACACCTTAGAATCACTCCCCGCAGTCAATACCCAATAAATACCCCCCAGCTCTTGCCACGTGTCCATTCTCTCCCTTCTGGTCGATCTATCCGTTAACCCTAACATCTCTCTCTCTCCCTCTCTCCTGCGAATCCTCCATTGAAGAAGAGAAGAGAAGAGAACTCAAGATCACAAATTTCCCAAAAAATAAAAAAAAATTTGAAAAATGGGCAAGCTTATATGTGATTCGATGACCTCATCACCGTGGAGGGACCCAATCTCAGCTCCATCTCTAGATTCAATCGAAGCCGTAGATCTTGCTGACCAGACATCGACGACCACCACATGGGAAAACGTGTCCGGCTTAGAAGACCAGCAAAAGAGCCATCTACGGAGGCTCCACGCTAAGGGAGTCCTGTGGAAGCACCCAGGGGATGAGTCCTCGTCGGTTGTGTTCCGGCTGAGTCACGGCGGCGACGTGGAGGCCGACGGGAACTGTCTCTTCACGGCGTCGCAGAAGGCGATGGGATCGACGGCGGCGAAGATCGATCCGAGAGAGCTGCGGCGGCGGACGGCGAGGAGGTTTTTGGAAGATCTTGGATCTGTTGTGAGCGTCGAGGAGACAAGTGCGACTGATGATGCGATTAAGCATATGTATTCTCCGGATCTCAAGTCTGGTTGGGGTATTCATGTTGTTCAGGAGGTCAAATTATTGGCTAAGAAGGAAGATCGGGAGGGTTTGGATTCAGCTATCGATGAGCTCGTTAATCTTGGGATGCAAAGGTAAACTTCTTGAATCTATACATACAGATCTGTTTAATCAAATGAAGATTTTAGGCTTTAGATTGTTTGAATGTGTGTGTGTGTGTGTTTTTTTTTTCCTTTCTATCTGTTTTGGTCTGTTTGGTTGATGCGAAAATGTAGGAAAATTAGAAGAAAATATTTGCATTTATACATATTAAGCTTGAAAACTTAAAAAAAAAAATTGTTTTCTTGCCTCCATTTTCCAACCAAAAATTGTTTGATTGTGTACCCACAACCCCCCCACACCCCCCCCCCCCCCCCCCCCCCCCCCCCCCTCTTTTGGTCTGTTTGGTTGATGCGAAAATATAGGGAAATTAGAAGAAACTATTTGCATTTAATTTATATATATGTATATATATATATTAAGGATCCACGCAAAAACTCCTATACCATTATTGTTAGGCTTGAAAATTCAAAAATTATTTTCTTGCCTCCATTTTCTAGCCAAAATTTCTATTGTTGCACAAATAAATTTGCAGATTATCTGGTATAAAATTACTTTCTTGTTATTTTGCATAATGTATTTTGTGATGGGTTTTCAATGCATCTTACGAAATAAATTTGTTTTTGTTTTTCAAGAGGACCTATCTATAGTGTAAAATTCACCAAGTACATAGTGTATGTGGATTTGTTTATATTTCTATTTAAAGAAATTAGTAATGAAGAACTTTATAAAACGCTTATTGGATTTTGTTGATTGATATGAGTTGAGTTCTATTTAGAATGAATCTTGCAGATTGTTTTTGTGTTTAGTATTTTATCTTTGTTAGTTTGCTTTTGATTTTACTTTTTCTGATTGAAGAGAGTTCGCTGCTGAGTCCATTTATAAGGAGAGATGTATTGCAGTGGATGACGGCCCGAGTTGGGCCAAGTACATGTCAATCTCTGGTTCACCTGATGATGAATATGATATCATCACTTTGCAATACACTGAGGAAGGTTTATTAACCGTAGATGAGAATAGAGAAGGTCATGCTGCTGCATTTGGAGACGATATAGCAATAGAGTGTCTTGCAAGTGAATTCAAAAGAGAGATATATGTGGTAAGAAGAAGATTTAGATTAAAGGATTTCATTTTTGGTATTGGTTTGTTGCATAGTTTCCCTTTTTGGTGTAAAGGATAAAAAATATTTTTTTTTCTATTTTTCTTGGTGAATTCTCTTTTTATCTTTGGATTTTTCAAAACGTTTTTTGCAAAATAATAAAAACAATATGAAAACGATGGGTGTTTTCAAACTTTTCATTGTTTTTGTTTCTGAAAGCTCATTGAAAATTTTGAAAACTATAATAAACAGGGCCTAAGAGTCAGTTTGGTATAAATGTCATTTTCAATGTTTTCTCTTTTGGTTAACTACCCAGTCTCTTAGAATTTAATTTAAACTCCCTTAATTTTGGATCAATTATCTACAGGTGCAAGCACATGGATCAGATGCCATGGTTGATGAAGAAAATTGTGTTTTCTTCCTCCCGCATCGGCCAAGGAGTCAAATTTGTGAACCTCCCTTCTTTCTCTTCATGAAAGGAACAGGTGATGGAACTTCTCTGTCATATTATACTACCCTTTTTCTGATACTAGTTCAATGTAGATGATTGACCAGTTAAATGTAGAAAAAGAAATAATAATAATAAAAAAAATAAAAAATAAAAAAACAGAAAAGTTACCAAACTTTGAAATTAAAAATCAAAATCTGAGGTAGTTAACCAGGGCTTTTGGCCTAGTGGCGGTGGTGTAGTACCATTTTGTGGTGTGAGGTTGTGAGTTCAAATTCGATGAAGAGGAATTTGATACCTTTTATTTCTCCCTCATTATGAGGGTTGTATTAGTGATTGGTTGGGCTTGATTGTTGGGTTGGTCTGGGTTTTCTTTGCGTTGGTTGTTGGACTTGTATTCTTTGTGGTGATTGTTGTGTTAGAGGGGCCAGGTGGTTTGTTTGGGTTGGTTGTTGGACTTGTAGAGATATACAATTGTCTAGTTTGATGTAATTATTTTCATAGTTATAATTAATCTCCTATCGATTGACAAAAAAAATATAGAGGCAGTTTGTATAGGGTAGTTTGGGAATGGAAAAAAGTGTGAAAGTTCATAACAAGAAGTTGTGTGCATTGGGGGTGTTTGGTGTAGCTTTTTCGAGCCAGCTTATGGCTTTTGGCTTTTAAAAAGTTATTTTGGACTGTTTGGTTAAACTTATTTCAAACAGCTTCTGATTCTAACAGCTTATTTTAAGTCAAAAAAGCTGATTCTGAGAAGCTGCTCACCCCCTGCTTCTGATTATCAGCTTCTGCTGTGGACATGTTAATTCACGGTTATACTCTTAGATTTTTTTATTTTTTATTTTTTTAAAAATAGAAAAAGACCCAAATGGACTATAAAATATTATTATTACTTTTTATGAAAAATGTAGATAAATAGTGAATAATAAAAAATAAAAATTAATTGAAAAAGCTACTTCACAGCTTATTTAACAAACACTACTCAGCAACTTAAATCTATAATCCAACAGCTATACCAAACAGATTAACAGCTTCTGATTAAAGTCATAATCTATAATCTGTTAAGCTATAAGCTATAATCTGTTTTAACAGCTACACCAAACAGCACTATTATATGATAGTATAGGAGATAGTGTAGATCATTCTTTTTCAATGGTAGTTTAATAGCTTCATACCGTCGCCCATTCTCAATTTTTTTTGTTAAAATACATTCTTAATTACAGGTTGGTGTGGCGCTGGAGGCGACCATTACGAGCCCCTTATTGCTCATCCTTCATCAGTCGTTTCCCAAGAGAAGGTTGCATTGGTACTTTGAGATTGTTAGTCTGGAAGTTTTGTGGCTTAGAGATTGAATCAAAGTAGTTAGCCAATTTTTTCTCCAAATTTTTAGCATGCAATCTTGTTCTCCTGTTCTTGACACAAGGAGAATTTTCACTGTGTTGGATTCAATTTTTTTTTTTTTTTTGGGTCAGCACTATTTAGAAAGATTTGGTTAGTTTCCGCTCTAACTTGTGGGTTTTTGTGCCTGCCCTTGAGCAACCCTGTAGCAGCGTATTTGTAGTAGTAGTTTCATCGGCTAATGACGATGTTGTTGAAGATGAGTTTTTCTTGAGGGTATTTTTTTTTTTTTTTTTTGAGTACCATTTTGTTCAAGCTGGAATAGGTGTCTTTTTGTTGTAATCTGATTCTGGATTTTTTCTATTCAATGATAGAAGTGATCTTTTTTGTTTCTGGCATGTCTCATTTAAATGAAGTCTTGTTATTTGTGACTCAATGTGCCTCAAGTTTTGTAGTTATTTGTAGTTATGACTTGCACAAAACTTGACCTTTTTGAGCTTCTTTGTATTTTAGAAGACAAGTCTATCTGTGAAGTCATTTTCAGGTTTCAGTGAAAAAGCAAAACATCTGTGAAGGCAATCAAAACTCCGGCTTAGCAGCCGGTGCGGGACTTGTGTGGATGGATTGAGGCTTCTGTGTGGGCAAGTTTGGTTGGGCAACGAACGCTGTGGCTGAGCTGTGGAGCATCTAGGTAGGGGTGGCTATTGTTCGGGGATTCTATTTATACTCAAAAAAATTTATTAAGAGCATCTCCAACGCTTAATTAAAATTTTCATCAAATTTGAGTTAAAAAAAAACTAATTTTCTCAATTTGATACCACTGGCTCCAACAGTGAGCATCGAAAGGGGGGGCGACCGGTTGGTCGACCGTTAAGGCCATTTTTTTTTTTTTTTTTTTTACTTGTTTGAACTTTTTTTGACCAGTTTGAACTTACTTATTTGAAAGGGAACCGGTCGACCGGTTGGTCAACCGGCTGGTCAACCAGTCGGTTGACTGGTTGTTCTCCTCCAACGGTCACGCACAGTAATTTAGTAAAACCTATATTCTGTTCTCAGTTTGATGATTTTTTTGGTGAATTCTCATTTTGATATTAATTTGGTGAAATCGTTGGAGCTTCAAAAAGTGTCTTTTTCACTAAATTTCAAATCTGATGCCAGGTTTGATTCACCGTTGGAGATGGTCTAAGTATTCCTAATTTCACCATGTTTAATTATTTAAAATTTTATTTTATTCTCATTGCATCCTATTATTTTTTTCAAATTACTTTCAAGGTAAACTCAAATAATAAATAATAAACAAATTAAAAAAATTAAATTATTTCAAAAAAATTTCAATATAGAAAATAATGTTCAAATACAGAAAAAAAAAAATCAAATTTATAAGCACATAAATATTATAAATACAGAAAAAACTAAATTTTTACATAAGCATTATAAAATTTTTCAATATAGAAAAAAAATTTACATTATAAATTATCCATCAGAATGCTTATGGAAAGGTAAAAACTAAAGTTATAAGCACACAAGCATTAGACACTAACAAGAAATAGTAGTTCTCAAATAATGTACTATTTAAATGACAAAATAAGAAAAACTCTTATAATATGTTATTGTTAATCTAACTACTGGGTCCTTTAATTTTTGTCAAAAAAATGATATAAAAAATAATTGATGGTACTTTACAAAAATTGTGAAACCCCTTTATATAAATACTTACCTCTTTTTTGATAGGTTGCTTAAAAAAATTATTTTGATTATTACTCTCATTTATTATTTGATTTTGTTCAAACTTTCTTCTAAGGTTTAGGGTTTCAAAATAATGATAGTGATGATGATAGTGAGTTTTGTTATGGTGGATTGAAGTTTTGGAGGGAGGAGGAAGAAGAAGAAAAAAAAATAATTTTGATCTCTTGAGGAAGAAGATATAGTGATTTGAATAGGAATAACTTATTAGCGTTTACCATGAGAAAAAAATTTATTTTAAAATTTAATATGTGTTGTCTTTAGTAATATATTTATATTAAATTATAATAAAAATCAAAATTTATAAATTTAAATTAGGCTTGACATATTTTGGATTCAAATAGAATAGCCTCCATCTGCTAGCCCGTCAGGCTCGCCTGTTCCGAACTAATTATTTTAGGGCTTAATTTGACCTACAAGGCCTTTGGGCGGGTTTGGATAGGACTTTGTGGCCTGATGCATTTTATGGGCGGGGCTTGGAAATAGCGTTTGAGGACCAACATGTGAATTTGTTGCAAGTCATTTCTAATTTTGTTTTATTTTATTTTATGATAAATGATATATAAGTCTATTTTTTAGATTTATTTTATAGATCTAATTATGCGTGAGTGATATAATTCGTTGATGATTAAAGAAGATATGAGAGTGTTATTTTTAATATTTTAATTGATTATCACATCATTGAGTTTGAAAATTAAATTAAATTTATATTTTTGAACAGCAATGCTCTTATTTTATTTTATTTTGTTTGAAAAAGGAAAACAAATAATTTAAAGAGAAGCTCACAAGAGTTAACTCTTATACTGTGACGGTTTGTTACAGCTTTTAGGTGTGTCAAACTGTTTGGTATAGATTTTGTTTATAATTTATTAGGCGGAAATAGCTTAAATAAGTTAAAAAAAGATGATTATTTAAAAGTTATAGTAAGAGTGCTTTTAACTTTTATTTTCTGATTATTAACTTTTACCTTAAAAAAAATTTCACCAACCAGGACACTGTTACTGTTTTCACTCTTATAAAAGCAAATACATTTGCCATTATGACACCGAATTTTGGTGTGCTGTTTGGGTTATTTTATTTTATTTTATTTTGAGAATTGGTATTAATTTGTTTGGTATAGTTGTTATTTATAATTATTTGGTAAAAACATAAATGATTTAAATAAGTTAAAAGAATTGATTATCAAGAAGTTGAAAGAGTTGCACTTTTAGTTTATACTTTTTGATTTATTTTTTTGCTATTTTTAGGACTCTTTTTGAATTGAGAAGAATTTGCGGAAAGAAAATAAAAAATAAGAAAAAGTGACAGACATACAAATTAATTTAAATTTGTTTTTATTCATTATATTTTGACAAATCTCAATTCAAATTCTTGATTCAAACAAAAATTAATTTCAATTTATATATTTTTATTTAAAAAAGAAATTAGTTTAGGTCTAATGGAATATCCATGGAGTATGCTTTTTCTATAATCAATTAATTTAAGGGTGAAACATTAATAAATCTTAAAATATGATCTTATTAATTGTTTAGGTTTATTTATTTTTTATTTTTTATTTTATATTTTATGAATTCAAAGATTTCATTAAAGTGAAAATCATATAAAAGTGAGCTTATCAAAATATAAAATTATACATGTGGGCAATTTGTACTATAGAAGTTTTGGATTTTCACTCATTCTAAATTTCACATTACAAACAAAAACCTAACACTCTAATAGCCCTGTTTGGTGCAGCTTAAAAGCTGCTTATTTCAGCTTTCAGCTTAATTTAAGCTATTTTGATGTGTTTGATTTAGCTTATAGCTTATAACTTATAATTTTTTGGAAGTCACAAATCAGCTTATTCTTTGAGTGGGGCAGGAGATGCTTAATTTATAAGTCAGAAATCAGCTTATGTTTATAGTTATAAGCTATAAGCTGTTTAGGCATAAGCTATAAGCACTTTCCCACAGCTCTACCAAACAGGGCTAATGTAACACTTTAATGTAACATATTAAAAAATATATTTTTCTAAACGTAACAATATAACACTCAAAAAAACTCTTTGGTGTACTTTTTTCAAATATCACGCTCCAATGTAACACAAAAAAAAAAAAAGTGTATTTTTCTCAAACGTAATGCTCCAATCAATGTAATCCCAAACTAACACTCCAATATAACACACAAAAACACTAAAAAAACTCCTTAGTGTACTTTTTCTAAACGTAACACTCACAGTTTGAAATTATACATTTGTCCAAAACTTATTAAGGAATATTTGTATTCCTTTTGAAATGGTTTGAAAAATCTCACATTTTTTTTGTGTGTGCGTTACATTAGAGCGTTATATTTGGAAAAAGTATATCAAAGGGTTTTTTTTTTTTTGTGTTACATTAAAGTTTTACACTAAAGAATTTTTTAAAATGTTATATTGAAGTGTTGCGTTTGCAAAAAATACATTAAGAAATTTTGTGTGTTACATTAGACTATTACACTAAGGAAGTTTTTAAGAGTATTATATTAGAGTATTACATTTGAAAAAGGTACACTACTTTTTTTTTTTTTTTTTTTTTTTTTTTTTTGTGTTACATTAAAGTGTTACACTAAAGAATATTTGTGTGTCATATTAAGGAGTTTTTGTTGGAGTGTTATATTAAAGTGTTACGTTTGGAAAAAATATAATAATAAATTTTTTTTGTGTTACATTAGAGTGTTACAATAAATAAAAAAATTATGTGTTACATTACAGTGTTACACTAAGGAGTTTTTTTGAAGTGTTATATTGGAGTGTTACGTTTGAGAAAAGTATAGTAATGAATTTTTTTATATTTTACATTAGGATATTACATTAAGATTTTTAATTTTAGTGTTATATTGGAGTGTTACGTTTGAGTGTTACATTGAAGTATTACAGTTTGAAATTATATATTTGGCCAAAACTTACCAAGTAGTTTTTGTACTCCTTTTGCAATATTTAAAAAATCCCACATCCTTTTAAAATATTTGAAAAATCACATATTGTAAGTCATTTTTATATTCATTCTGAAATGTTTTTCAAATAAAAAAAAATTATATAAAAATTCATCCCAAATTTGATTATCATATATTGTATAGTTTATCTTTTCAGCACAAAAGGAAAAAAGGTAAGGAGCATAATAAAAATAAGAGTATAACTGTACTTTATCTTTTTAAATAATTTTTAATATATCATAATATATTAAATAATATAAAAATTCATTCCAATGTGACTAATTGGTCTATAATAAAAATTTTAGGACTAAACAAATCACCATTCTTCAAGATGATATTTATAGATAAATTTTCCTCAATTTAAATTAGATTCAGTGGCATCTTTTTATTACCTAATTAGGGTTATTTTAGAAAGTTAGTTAAAAGCTTTTTTTTTTTTTTTTTTGAAATTTTTTTTTAAAAAAATATATAAAAAAGTAGAAAGGTAATATAATTTAAAATAAATTAAAAACTAAAAAATAACTTTTAACTCCCTATCCAAAAAAAGGCCTTAATAATTTTTAAAAAATGTATTTGAGTTGATGCCAAATAATTGCATCCCCAACATATGTAGAATTTTGTTACTATAATTATGTATAGATTCTTCATCTTTTTATTGTGAAAGCCACGATAAAGAATAATATTATATGTATTAATTAATGTATATATTAGTATATTAATAGATAATATAACATTATTTGTATAATTTTAAATATTTATAATTTATATAATAAATATGAATAATAATAATATAATAACACTAATTAATATACTAATATATATACTAATTAATACACTGTAAAAGTCCCCCAAGGCACGTCGTATCGCATCGTATGCATAATAAATACTGAAAAATTGGTGGTTTAATGTTTTCTCCCAATAGCATATTGAGGCATGTGCCAAAAGCAAGAAAATAATTAGTAGATTCCAACTTCTCTTTTTTCTGCTTCACCACTTCTTTTGGATCCCTTCTATGCACCTTCGCTTTTCAATTTTTTATTTTATTTTTGCAATAATGTTACCTACTACCGAAAAAGTTTCATAAAAATTTTCTTGGAACAATTGCTGGTTGACTAGGCGGTTAATTTTAAGTTGTCGCTTGCTAAAAAAATTTTTAATTAACTTTTTAGAATTTGAATTTTTTAAACTTGGAATTATAAAGTTATTTGAGTTGATTTTTTTGTCTTTTATGAGAGAAAAAATAAAATAATTATAATTTAAATGTAATATTTTATCTTATTAATCTTTTAATTTATTTTTTCTTTTAGTGACTAATTTAATCCTAATCTAACCTAACTCACATATCCAAACGTAACCTAAGTTTTTCTTGGTCAGTTAGCTGATCACATTTTCAAAATTGTTTTCGTGAAATATGTTTATGGTAATATGTAGCATTTTTTTATAGATCAGTATGGATACTAATGTCCAAATTAATTATGTGTTTATGAGGATTATTCGGGGAGATAAAAATAAAAATCAAACCAACGCCTTTACTATTATTTTTTTTGTTAAGAACATGAAAAATATTATATTAATAAAAGACAATAACAGTACATAATTAAGACCTCAAAGGGCCACCCTAACCAAATAACAAAACAAAAACAAATAACAAAAAAATAAATTGTGCCAAAAAAATAATTACGATCCAGGAAAAATCACCGATCAACTCAAAGATGTAGTTTGAAAAGTCAGATTTGCTTGAAAACGTGCCGTCCCCGTCGTTACTGCCCACCTTCGCCACCCTTGCCGTTGGAGAAGGAAGAACATCTACAATGGTATGAGAAAAGCATTGAGAGAGGAGGGAATCCTTGTGGGTGTTAAAAACCTAAAAATTCAAGCCGAAATCAGAGGAGAAAATTCTTAAAATTCTTATTTTGAACATAAAAAATCTAGATTATACTCTAAAATTGTAAATCTATACTCTACGAATGTAGATCTACACTATAAAAAGGCAAAAAGAATCGCCGAAATGTTATCAGAGAACCGCCAAAAGATTACCGAAAATTTCTTAGAGAGACTTTGCACTTCCTCTCTCTCTCTAACGTTGTCCCCCCTATTCTCTTCTTCTTCATAGTTAGGGATTTTCTATTCCTAAAATTTATATTATGTATAACGAATTCCAATGATTTGTCTTTTTTTTTTTTCAATCGTTAAATGTTAGTTGTTAAATTAGCTTTTCTGGAAGAAAATATTCTCATTCTGTAAAGCATCTAAATACTTGCACTCTTTTAATTTAATTTTTTTATGAAGAATTGATGTGATGACCCTATTACGTATAATAATTAGTACTTAATTAATTAAGGAGATTGAATTTTTAATTACCTATTATTCTAATTTAATCTAAAAATTTATGAAAATTATGAAGACTGACTTTTATATGATTTTATTAAGAATTTATTTAGACTTAGAAATTGAAAGCCTAAATGGCTCAAGAGAGTATAATTGATGTATTGAATTATTTTAATTTTGAGTATCGGACCATATGAGAGTTTAATTAAATATTCAATTCGGTTTAGTAAAATTGAGATTTTCTTAATTGGGTCCGAATTGGAGTTGATTAAGTTATGAAGATTGGGAATTAAGATGATTATGAATTAAATTCATTTATGAGGTGCCTAATTTGAATATGTAATTTATTGACGAAAATTTGAGTCTGATCAGAAATTGAAGGCTTAAATGATTTAAGAAACCAAAATTGAGGATGTAAATAAGTTTAATTCAATATTTGGAGCCTTTTGGGAGTTTGATTAAAAATCTGATTCAAAATAATAAATTTAAATATAATTAATTGGGCTATAATGGAAGTCAAATTAGACTGATTAACTTATGTGAGATTTGTGATTAGTTATAATTAATTTAATTATATTTTAATCAAGATTTATTAAGACTAAGTGTTGCTTAATTAAATTAATCCTAAACATAAATTGAATTGTAGGAAAAAAATTCTAGAATTGGGAGTGTATGTGGGTGTACTGAGAAATTCTGTGTGTGTAGAGAAATTTGTGTGCGTGCGTGCATGTGAGTGTTGTGTTGGAAGTCTTGAGTCAAGATCTCCTCCTTACACTTCCTCCTTGCATTTCCTACTTGCAGGGCTATTGGGCCCACTTTTAGGCCCAATTTTGATAATCCGAACCGTTCATATTTTAAGATTTGTTCAGTATATCATACCTGTAAAAAATCAAGTTGATCGGATATCAGAAAGCATATGTTCAGAAAACTGTTTATTAATTTTTTTTAAAAAATAGTTTTTAGTTCGATTTTTGCGAACACATGCTTTCTAACATCCGATCAAATTGATTTTTTACAAGTATGATATACTGAACAAATCTTAAAATGTGAACAGTTCGGATTATCAAAATTGAGCTTACAAGTAAACCCAATGACCATGCAAGTAGGAAATGATGTAAGGAGGGGATTCTTGCTCGAAAGTCTTAGACAATGTGCACGTGTGCATGTGGTGTCAACAAGTATAGGTGTGTGTGTTGTTTTCTTTGTGCTGGGACATTCTTTATGGGAGTATTGAGTTCAACCAGAGAGAGAGAGAGAGAGAGAGAGAGAGAGAGAGAGAGAGAGCTCAATTCTTTGTTGAAGAATGATTCAACTTGCTGGAAATTTTTGAATAAGCTCAAGGAAACCCACTTTTGTGTTAAGAGTTGAAGATGAAATAAAGAGCTAAGGAAGAAATCAACTAA
Source organism: Camellia granthamiana (assembly GCA_036172215.1). NCBI lineage: Eukaryota > Viridiplantae > Streptophyta > Magnoliopsida > Ericales > Theaceae > Camellia > Camellia granthamiana. The sequence continues at coordinate 124,262,480 of CM069912.1, forward strand.
ATTTTCTGAAATTAAAACTCAAGGTAGGGAATTTATGTTTAATTTGTGTAAAATCATTACATTACACTTGAAATTAAAAATGAAATTGACATCAATATCATGTAATTAAAAAGAATTAGCAAGAAGATGAAGAAAAATTGAGTTAAGTGTAAGATTATGGAAATGAATAAAAATTAATTATTTTGGTTTGATGTTGAATATCTTGCATGAATTTGGGTCTCAGTTTTACATGCATATAATTTGAAAGAATTAAAGAATAAATATGGAAATAATTGTATGAATTGTTCAAATTGAACTTGGGTTTGTCAACCTTGATATATATATGAGATGTACATTGGCATGCATCATGAGTTTTGAAAGGATTTGAACCATGCAATTTCATATTTTGAAGAGAAGAAGGAAGATTTTTTTTTTTTTTTATAAAAATTAAGTTTATAGAAATTTGGAGTTAATCTTAAAATTAGATGAGGTTGTGATTTTATTATGAAAATTTGAAATTGGTTTAATTTTGAATTTTAATCCATACATGTAATCTAATTTAAAAGTGTTATTCAATTTAAATATATTTTTTGGAACATCTATGATCATAAATTAAGTATTTTGGTTAAAGATGGAGTTAAGTTCAACTTCTAAGAAATTGACTTTGCTATAAAAAAAAATGAATTAAATCTAAGTTTGGACAAATTAAGGAATGAATTATAATTTTACTTTGAGAATCAAGAATTGGTTTGATTTGATTTAAATTCCATATATGCAATTATTTTTCTAAGAGATTTATAGCTTTAATGTCATGTTTTAAAAATCAAGAGAAAAAGAATTTGAAATCTTTGTATGAATGAATAAATAACTCAAGTTTTGACAAAATTGTTGAATTTTGGGAACTGATTTCTAAGGGATCATGTAATAGTATTTTCCAAAGTATTTTCATGTTTTCAAACAAGTCATGCATGACTCCAAGTCTTAGAACAAAATTTGGAAGTTAAATCTGCAGGTTTGAAAATCCAGAAGATTTACAGACCGCCCGAGCGACCAATTGGTGGCTCGAGCAAACCTGCTTTTTGTTTGCTAGTTGCTTGAGCGACTAAATGTTGGCTCGAGTGTACTTTTGACCCGTCTAGTATTTTTTCAGACAGTATAGTCCGCTCGAACGACCAAGTGGTGACTCGAGTGGCCGGGCTATTTTCAGCATATTTTGAAAAATCACACTTTGCTTATATTTTCATCTCATCTCCTCCCAAAGCATTTTAGACATGATTTATGACTCAATAAAGATTAATAAGCTAACAATCAACATTAATTAGTTGATTAAGGAATAAATCATTGACTTAGTAGCAATTGATTAAGAAGCCAAGTAAGAAATTGGTTTATTCAGAAAAGAATGTAATGAAAGAATATGTGAAATGAGAACCCGATTCATTTGAATAAGGAAGAATAAGCATAGTAGAACTTCGGACTACTTAGACCGAAAAAGACAAGAAAAGTCAAGTTTGATCAAGGAATTGATATTGTATTTCAATGTGTATATGTTATGTGTTTGTGTAGGTCATACGCTATTGTCTACCTAATCTGTATGATCTGTTTCTGTAGCTATCTGCAAGTAATAACTTAGTAAAGTTATGTTCGATATGAAATACTTTTGAACATTATGATATGATATGAACTGTTTCTAAATGATATAAAAGGTTATTTTGTAATTACATGAATGATGATCCAATTCTTTGAAATGTCTTTGTAGTATCCTTAGCGGAGGCCCTCGCCCAGGGGAATAATACTGTGGCTTATGGTCATGAGGCCCTCGCCCGAGGGAAGCAATACTGTGGCCCACGTATGAGATATGTTACCTGGTACCGGAGGTTCCATTATGGAACTTGATATACTTGACCAACATGATATGTTACGCTAAATGAAGTACCACACATGATTTGAATATGAATATGAATATGACTCTGTTTCTGTAGCTCGACTTTTTCGCGCCCCCTTTCAGAGAGCTCGAATTGGTCCTACAGTTTGGACTTTTGTCACGATTCTGAATCTAATCTCACAAAGTGCAATGTGAAACTGATAAACACCAAAGAGTCCAATCCAGCAAATCATTTTGGAAAATTGAATTTTGAATCAAATAATGCCAAAACTGGATTGCTTTGCCAGATTATAGAGTTGCCATCTAAATATTTTGTTTTTGAAAAATTTAGGAAACCCTGACTCGTGCCAAAGGTCACGCGTCCGTCATCACCAAAGTTACCTCGGCTCGGGAACTTGGGTACGAAAGGGGAAGGTCCTGAAATGAGCACCCCCACTCGTCCAATCAAAGATCGGCCTCTACTATCATGATATGTTGCTTTATAAACCTCATGTGTTTTTGTTCATATTATTAGCTAACTTTTACTATGTGATGCACACAAGCAAGTATAGACTAGAATCGTAAGAATTGGAATATTTCAACCCATGTTTGTTTTCGAAAGATGGTTTGAATTTGCCACCCTCAAGTGGGCTAAAACGCGGATTTGCCATCAAATATGATGGGCTTAAAACATGATTTGCCACTTCGCAAAGTAGGCTTAAAACGTACATTTGTTAAACTGTTCCAATTCAAACAACAAAGCCTTCATCCACAGGCATTCATGTAGTTCATCAAGTAAGCACATAGCCTTATGGCAAGCATGCGAATCATGGCAGCACTCATTCAAATATGCTAAAGCATAAAACTCACCGAGTACTCCAAGCCAAAACAAAAGCTAGTTAGAAAGAATGTATGATCCTAACTATGTTAAGATGCCTAATGCAACACATGCAATATGAAATTAATAGGCTCGGCTACTAATATGGCATATGATATAGTTTGATAACATGCTTTGAAACACGTATTCAAATAAGTATTGAATTGACAATGTAGTTTGAATGATGCACCGAGCCTCGGTGCATGCAAGACAAATGAATAATGTAAATATGCAAGCATAAGGTATGCTAATCGAAACATGATCCCTAATCTAACCATCAAAAGCGGATAAATAAAAGGGAGAAAGACGTGGGGTTGGAAGACATTCACACACAGATGCACACTTATTACAACATTGCGCCCTCGCGAAAGAGGGTCCGAATGAATAGGTTAAGTTACACTAAGCTAAGCTAATTATTACAACACAATTGAAACTAATTAACTGTTCTAGTTAACTAATTATTATAAACCCAAAATTGAATAACTAGTTATGCTAACTAATTAAGATATTACAAAACAAATTAAGCTAATTAATTACAACACATGTATGAATGAATTAGCTAACATATTCTAAGTTAACAAAAGCGATTAAATGGCCTCGGGGCGAGGGATGCATGCATGCTCGGTTGCTCCATCCAAAAATCCCATTGCCTTGCCATCGGATGCCTCTGTTTGCACTCGTTTGATCACCGAAAATTTTTCCAACTTCCAGATTGCCTCTGCTCCAAATAGGAACACATTTGTACAAAAATTGATTGGTGGCCAGTCGGCTACAAAAAGTGACTGTTGGCCACTTCAACTGGCCAGTCGGCAAGTTCAAGTGGCCGGTCGGCCACCCATTTTTCTGGACTTCTCCTTTTGCTGCAACAGAGAGGAAATAGAGGCAAAGCAATGCATTTTCAAGAAATGTATGTACTGCTACCCTCCTTATCATCTTTCAAGCTCAAAGGAGTGTAGCTCTCGGCTCTCAAGCCATCAACCAAGCATTTTCAATGTATGATGGCTAGAGACCCAAGCTTGTACAAGGTTAATGAGTGCACAAACAAAACCAAAACAACCACCACCCTATTATGTATGATCAAGGGTGACGGTGACTAAGAAAAGTGGCATGTTTCATTACTTTGAGTATGAAACGTCCCATTTTTCTTGTGTTCAGATTAACGTCCGATCCGAACACATGCAATGTAACACAAAGATGCTCAATCTTGCCTCTTTTACTTTGTTCATTTTGTTTACACATTTTAGATTACCAATCCATTCTTTAGTTGCTCAGTCAAAAAGGTGACTGTCCTCTAATTGAAAGTGGACTTCAACCACAAGTACCTTGAGCATGAAAAAGGCCTCATGCTGTTGGTAATGAACTCCCGAAGGAATTAAACCATTAGGCATGACGGTCTCAATTCCACACTCAAGCCAACAAGGGGTTCGAAGTCACTTTCAAAACAAATAAAAGAGTGAAGAATAGAGGAAGATTGCAGAGATTTCAGTGCTGAAATAGAGTGCAAAAAGACACTAAATCATGTAAGCAACTCATGCAATACATGCTAAAAGGCCTAACTCACTAAGCTAGTGAAAGAGATTGCACTATAGCCATACAATACAAGCCTCAAAGGGCCAAACCAACTCAAAACAGAGTTAAAACCAGTCAAAACAATGACTAAATCATACTGAGGTTGAGGTACAAAATGCTAGAAAAACATGCTCACATGTTAGCTTGCAAACAAGACTCAAGGCACAACTCTAAAAAGTAATGAAAAAGTGAAACAAATGAGCATGTGACAGAGCTATATACACTGAAATTACATGTTAAAAGACACTACAACATGTAATCATTCCAACCAAAACATGTTTAGAGGCCTAAAATGCCAAGCTAGTGAAGCCATTTGCACTACAATTATGCAAAACAAGGCTCACATGACCAAAGCAGCCCAAAACAGAGTTGAATCATGCCAAATCAGAGGCAAACACATGCTGGAAATAAGCTAAGTTAAACCACAAAAACATGCTACCATGTGATGCTAACTAGGCATGGAAGTGAGGCACAAGCAGGGGAGGCTAACCCTTCCATTTTTGGACTTCAAAACATGCTTTTTACCATTGCAATAACTCTGAATTTCAGTGGTTTAAAGGCCCAAAAAGTTTGACTCTAATATGCTAAAAGATGGTGTAAAGGCTCACACAAATAAGCAACAAGAAGGGTAGACAACCCCTTAGCACAAAAGGGCTTCAAACCAACATGTTAAGGCCCAAAAATAAGAGCTTTTTGTAGTTGAAAACTAGGCCCAAAACAGTATAAAAAGATGGCCGAGCAAGTGATTAAAACTAAGCCTACAAGGAAAGTAATATACCTCTTGAAGCTCAGCACAAAACACACTTTCCTAGGCTCAAACAACCTTCCAACAACCCAAAATAGGCTCCAAGGGACCTCAGCTCCAAGGTGGTCCAATTTGGTTAAGGGCTAGTGTGCAAAGGTGTAGAAAAAATTAACTATCAAGCATAAAACAAATACGAGAGAGAGAGAATTCTAGAGAGAGAAGGAGAAATTTGATCTAAATTTTCCAACCTCTCCAAATGGGAAAGAGCATCCCCTATATATAGAAAATCAAGCTAAAGGCTTGTATTCATCCCTCCATACACGTGTATGGAGATGGCCTTCAGTGAACAATAGTTGGCACAACTGGCAAACAAATATCTGAAAAAGGGAACAAATGGCCGTCGGCTAGTTTAGGTAGCCAATCGGCCACCTCAACTAGCCGACCGGCCACTTCAATTGGTCGACAAGAGAAAAAAGTGGCCGACAAGTCCCCTCCCCTTTTTAGGCAAGAGGCAACAATGTTTGGCCCAAAAACAAGCACAAAACAAAGAGGGTTTAGAGGCTCAATGACAAGGCGTTCAGTCGAGAACTTCGGGCGCTCAAAATAAGCACAAACAAGCACAATCATCGAGTGCACAAACGATGATGTCCAAGTCTTGAGGTCGGTCAAAAATGGGGTGTCTACAGTTGCCCCTCTTTTACAGAACTCGGAAGTCATGAAATGACGAGAGTGAATGTTAAAGCCCAGAGACGACCCATTTTTGACAAGGCCGAAGACTTAGACAAACAAGCAAACAAAACAATGAACGGTTGCGTCCGCAGGCTGCCTACGTATCCTTTTGCAAAGAATCAAACCAGTGTAGTTCTAGGGCAAGATGCAAATGATATGCACGATGTAAAACATAACTTATGATCATGCAATGAGGGTTGTAATGAAACATCTAGATGCAAATGTAATGCAAAGAAACACTACAGCAAACTCATACATAAGGAAGTAAACATGAACCAAACCACATTTCATGCAGAAAGGATGTAAGGAAATTATGCAATCTTAACTGCACCTCACGCAGGAAAGATAAAGAACAACACAACCCTTGGGCGCATCCGAGGCATAAAACAAGATCCCAACGTGTGGCACACGCGAGGAGTGAGTGGTGTGAACTTGGGGACACACTCTAAGGTTGCGAACCACAGAGAAGGGTGATAATAAGTGAAACACATCCAACTATTATGCAACCAAAACAAATAGCGGTATAAGTATTAGAATCCATCCAGATGCATTTAACTAAAGCGTCTTAACGCGTCACACGCGAGAGGGGAAAAGAGAGCGGTGCAAACACCGGAAGGTGGTATAAACATCGGAGCACGTCCCAATGTTTCTAACCAAAACACGATGGTATAAGTATCAGAACACGTTCCAAACGCTTCTAACTGGAAGGGTGATATAAACATCGGGAACACATTCCAATGTTTCTAACCAACAAAGTGGTATATGTGTCGGAACGCGTTCCAAATACTTCTAACCAGGGGGGTATAAACATCAGGGGCACGCCCCAATGTTTCTAACCAAAGCAAGGTATAAGCGTCGGAACACGTTCCAAACGCTTCTAACCAGGGGGGTGGTATAAACATCGGGGACACGCCCTAATGTTTCTAACCAAAGCAAGGTATAAGCATCGAAACACGTTCCAAACGCTTCTAACCAAAGGGGTGGTATAAACATTAGGGACACGCCCCAATGTTTCTAACCAAAGCAAGGTAGTAGTGTAAACACCGGGCGTACCCGAGTGTTTCTAACCAACAAAAGAGTGGTGTAAACACCAGGCGTACCCGAGTGTTTCTAACCAACAAGGAGTGATGTAAACACCGAGCATACTTGAGTGTTTCTAACCAACAAGGGGGTGGTGTAAACACCGGGCGTACCTGAGTGTTTCTAACCAACAAGGGGGTGGTGTAAACACCGGGCATACCCAAGTGTTTCTAACCAACAAAGGTGTGGTGTAAACACTGGACGTACCCGAGTATTTCTAACCAACAAGGGATTCAAAGGACAGGAATGATCTTACCTGGAGTTCCTCTTAGTGAACTATACATACAATATAGTTTGGTTGCACCAGTTTTGAATGAACCGTACATACAATATTGTGCCTGCATAAGAAAGAAACTTGACAGGTACAATACAATAAGAATGCATGTTCTATGCAAGACGAATTACGGTGACACAATGTTAGAGGCATGTTTCATGTACGACATGCAAGGAACAAAGCAGAAGCATATTCTATGCAGCGCAAGCGAGAGCATATTCTATACAACACCAAAATGCATGTTCAACGCAACAGGTACAAACATTTTCTATGTGAATGTACATGCATGTACAATGCAACATGCATAGTCTATACAAACACGAGAGCATATGTAATACAATGTAACGCAACATGCATATTCTATGCACAATAATAACGACACATATTCAATGCAACATCAATAGCATGTTCGATGCAAAACACTGAATCAAGAAACACGCGTTCTATGTCGTGATAAAAAGAACGTGCCTTAATAAAACCAACTCAGTTGTAACCTCCAATTTACCTCTCGGAGGAGTTACAATATATTTCAAAAGGATACACCTCATTCACGCTAGCTGACGATGAGTCATGCATCGAAGACTTGGTTCGAAGCTTCTGCAGAGACACTTTGAACTAAAAAGTGAACATTTCTTGCATTTTCTCAAGAGCTAAGGACACAAAACAGCATAAAAACACACATGGAGCACACTGGAAATTTGTTAGCCACTTTTAGATAGTGTTGGCCACTTTAAAATGTTGTCGGCCACTTAAGTGGCCGGTCGGCCAGTTGTGGTAAATCCGGGCCATTTTGGTCTTTTTGCATGGAGATCTTTAAAAACACATTTCCAAATCACATTTGCTCACACCCATAGTGCCGAAAATACTTCCTCTTCATCCCTAGACACTTTTTCCTCCTAGATCCGTGCTTCACACGCATTTTCCAACGCCCTATGTGAAGTTGATTCGCTAAAACCTTTCGATTTCCTCCGTTTTGAACCGATTAAATTTTGTTTTTGGAGCTTTTTTCTCCATTTTCGCTACTTGAGGTTTGTTTCTCTTAAGTTCATCTTGAGTTTGACGCCTTTTCCCAAACTTTGACTTTTTTCTTCTATTTTCTCTCTTCGAGAGTTGACTTTTGTTGACTTTTGGCATTTTTCACCTACTTTGCTCATTTTCGTCTACTTTCTCTCATTCTTTCTAGATGGCAGACGGCGTTCCTCATGATAGAGGTCCTCCAGGGATGGAGGGAGATCCCGACTACATACCATTATTGCCTAGAGTTCGACCTTCGACCCGGAGAGGTACCGCCCCGAGGCGCATTGTAACGCCCTCAGAATAATAACATGAAACCCAACAATATAGACATGCATTGATATATAAAAGATCCACATTCTTCCATTTACAGAATTTCATTACAAGAGTATTACATGTTAACAACAAAAGCAAATGCCCTAAGGGCTTACAGCTTTCCAAGTTAACACTTGGTTACAAAAAGTAGAGTACTAACTCATTTACACATTAAGCCCTTGGCTTGAATTTACATGTAATACATAAAAGAAGACTACAAAAAGTCTGCTCGCCCCTAGCCTCCCAAGCTATGTCCTTGGAGGTGGCATGCTACCTGTACCTGAAAATGATATTCTCATAAAAGGTGAGCCACAGCCCAGTAGAAATACACTAAACCAGTTATGAATAATGACTAAAAGATTAGCAGTTGATAGGTGGCCAACACTTTACATTTTCGTTCCCCATTTTCTTACAAATTCTCAATTTATAACCATGGCTCAGAACCTGGCCAACAACTCATGTGGGACAGTAACTCATGTCCAACAATTTCCCATTTCACAAAAGACAAGCATACTAGCTATATCAACACTTCCAAAGACATGCATAAGAGCAATATCACACTTCCAAAGACAAGCATAAGAGTTGTGTCAACACATCACTAGATAAGCGTATGAGCTATATCTCTGGAGTCCATCCCCTATCTTCTCCCAAACAACATCCGGTTTAGAGGTCCATCCCCTATCATCCCCTAAACCGTGGAGTACATCCCCTATCTCCTCCAACACAACACACAATGCATATAAACAATTATTATACACATCAATCAATACATAAATTTAATGTATTCCTTCAATCGTCACACTCAATGACACATTTTAAAAAATTAGTTTTAGTTTGCCTAATCATCATGCATTGTCTACAACAATCAAGACTATCCTCCACCGATAGCCCAAAGCAGTTATTTCTATACGGAAAATAAATGCAACAAATGGATATAAAATCAACATTTCCATTCGGTGAGTGATAAGTAATTCAACTACACCCTTTAATCCCATACACTTCAATTCCTCATTTCTTACCATTAATTATCCCAATTAATCAATCAATGTAATTAGGGCAATTTCCATAATTAACATTACAACCCTTAGGTTCCATTTTCTATCACTATTTCAACATTAATCCCATGTTTCTACACCAAACATGCCTCTAGGTTTATTATAAATAAAACCCCAACTTTTATAAAATTACACACAAGACCCAAAGTTTCTCAAAATTACCCAACAACACCCAACATCTCAAAATGCTAAAATTTAAAGACAAATCCATAAAGAGGAGTAGGATATCCCTACCTCAAAAGATGAGCTCCAATGGAGATGAAGACCAAAATCAAAATGCTCCAAATCCCGAAATTTTCAGATTAAAGTGTAGCCCTCAACAATCAACACAACTTTTGTAAAGGCCAAAAGTGAGGAAACAACTCCTACTAGATCAAATCTAAGAGAGAAGTTAAGGTTCTAGAGAGAGAGGCTCTCAAATGGTGTTTTTGGAAAAGTAGGAGAGAGAAAAGAAGATGCAAAAGTGATTTAAAAAGCCTAGCCACTCTCAGTTATACGACATATCCGCTCGAGCTCAGAACACACCGCTCGAGCGTAAAGACACAGGAAACAAGGTCCGCTCGAGCGCAAGAGTCCCGCTCGAGCGTGAAATCCAGTCCGCTCGAGCGTGAATCTCCCCCTCCCAGAACATTCACCAGAAATGTACTGTCCGCTCGAGCGCTAACAATCCCGCTCGAGCGCTACCCGCTCGAGCGCATAAAACCCGCTCGAGCGCAGGAATCACACTTGCAGAAGTTTTGCAGGGCACGAGATACTGGAAGTATGCATTCTCCGCTCGAGCGCTCAAAGGTCCGCTCGAGCGTAAAGGCCAAAATACCAAAACAGAGGGAATTAAACCAAGACTCAAACCACCCACTCGAGACAAGTCCAACACATCCAAAAATTCAAACAAATGGCATTAAAGGATGACAACAAGGTAGACACAACTACCAACTCCACGGAACCGAGTCCGGAATACAACTGTACAGTAAAGGGAATACCGGACCGCTATACGCATGCACTACCACCCAGTACAATCCGTCATTTCAGTGGATTTGAACGAGGCGCACTAGCAGATCTCCTGCTGGTGCCTCCGAGGTATGCACTGTATTCTTACATTTTTCGCAATGTACTTTACATTTCCTGCATAGTTCGCATCTCTGTATTGTATTTCATTTGCTCATTCTGAACACATTCACACTGTATTTCGTCTGCTCATTCTGAACACATTCACACATTGTATTTCTTCTGCTCATTCTGAACACAAGTAGACTCCCGTTTTACCCGAGGATATGGGTCCACCTCAGCGAGGGAGTGGTACATGGACCTCCCCGACGGCGTTCGCCAGATTATCGATGATGCGGGTTTGGTTTGTTCTGCATGGGGCTGTCGCACCTCATGGCGAGCAGGACCCTTCTGAGCGCACTGGTAAAGAGATGGTGGGATACCACCAACTCTTTCAATTTCTCTACCACTGGGGATATGACGATGACCCCGTATGATTTCGCTATGTTGACAGGCCTCGAGGTAGGAGGCCAGCCGATCCCATATGATACCGACATGGGTGAGTGGGAGGCTGCCTGGACCTATTTGCTGGGAGCATACCTACCTATCTTCCAATCAGAGATGGTCCGGTACACTTGGTTTGCAGACCACTACATAGGGACAACCCCAGCGATTGTAGAGGAGACCGAGCAGTATGCCCGAGGTTTCCTGATGTTCCTCTTTGGCACTACCTTGTTCACCGACAGGGCGAACTTTGGTGGACTTATCCCAGGTCCGGCATTATGATTGGGGCAGCGCCGGCCTCGCTACCCTGTACTGCTACATAAGCTCGACCTCCTGCAGGAGTGGGAACAAAGTTGACGGCTATTGGAGAGCCTGGAAGGTAGGCTTTACTTTTCTGCTTTACATTCTCTGCCGTGCTTTGTGCTTTGCACTTTCTATACATTGCACACACACAGTCTAATCTCTGCATTTGTACTTTCTATACATTGTACTACACACTTTGCTTTTCGCATTTTCTCTGTATTATGTATTCTCTGCATTCTGCATTTTCTGGACATTGCACACATACTCTGCTTTCCGCATTATCTGTGTTTATCTATATTTTCACTGTCGCCTTCTCGCTTTTTACAGCTATGGGTGTACGCCTATTTCCCGATGCTTGCTCCAGAGCCGGAGGTCGAGATGCCTCTTGGGGTGCCATATTCTTATCGATACGACGGGAGGTGTCAGCCGAGGACCCGGGAGACCCTCTTATTCTTTCGCCAGTATTTCGTTACAGTGAGGGCGGTAGAGGTAACTCAAAACCCACAGTTCTTTCTGCTTTTAGCTCTAATTCATTTTGCATATCTAATGGCAACTAATCAATCTGTGCATTTGCTGTCTACAGATCACGTGGCAACCTTGGGCGACGATGCTAGAGGGTGTCAGATGTCAGTTTGTCAGCGCTTGGGGCGCCTCCCACTATCGGCTCGTGCTTGAGGGACTAGTGGGCCGAACCTGGTTTCTAGGTGAGCGCTTCATACGCCAGACGCTGGGTCTGCCATTACAGTCGGTCCCCTTACCACCTCCGCATTCCATGCGAACCACGGAGAGTCTCTCCCCTCAGGAGATCATTGACTTCATGCGGGGTGGAGATGCAGACTTTTCCTTAAGGAGGAGGACTATACGACTTACATCCAGATGTACCTCATGCCTCCCTTGACAGGCGTTCGTGCTCATACAGGGAGGGCAACTGATGCCCCTTCAACGAGCAGGGCCGAGCACGGAGGGGCAGGGGGATACCCCCTGCTAGACAGAGTGTTAGATGGCCAGATCTTTCGAACGAGCTGACAGGTTGGCGGTACTCTAGAGAGCCTTATCAGATTCTGATTGAGCCTTCGTTGCCCAATCACCGATATGTCAAGACACCCGATTCACCTTCGGTATGTACTACAGCTTTCATCTTTTCATTCTTGCTCTTATACTCAGACATTCATTCATTCACTAGTCATTCTAACTTGTATTTGCAGCCCTCCATAGGGTACGTCGAGGGGTTACTCGAGATGTTGGCCTCATTCAAGGACATGATCTTGAAGAGGGAGTCGATACTCGGCTCTCACGATATTCAGGTAATTCTCCAGTTTTCTTGCATTTTGGTTATCATATTTCTGCTGATATACTGAAACTGACATCTCAACTGAACACTTACACACACTGCACTGATACACTACATATATAGATCGCATATGGCACATCGCATTTGCTTCCCATATCTAACTTCTGCATATACTCATTTTGCACACCATACTTGCATCTGATACACATACTGCAGCTGACATATTCAAACTGCCTTTTCAGGTCACACCTCTATAGACAGGACCGGTGGCAACAGAAGCAGGACCATCAGCGCCTCCTCCAGGAACAGGGAGAGAGAGAAAGGCTCCGGTACGCGGCCGAGGGAGGCATCGGGAGCCCATCATGCGCGATAACGATGATGAGACCAGCGAGGCCAAGACCGAGGAGGCCGGGGATCAGCATACCGAGTCATCCGAGAGCGGAGACGGTGATGCTGACTCAGATTCTACTAGTGGAGATGAGGCTAAGCCAGGTTCAGATGTAGAGGATAACGACTCTGATTCCGGTTCTGCATCGGATTCAGACAATGGCGCGCATAGGGATAGCTCTGCAGAGTCCGCTCCGTTGAGGAAGAGAACGAAGATGGCCTCTAGAGCTTGAGCTAGCCAGCGCTGATTCATACGTTTTTTGCTTTATTTCTTTTTGCTAGTAGTGTTAGCACATTGCACAGCTTAGGCAGTTTTATTTTCTTAAAAACTTGTACTCTTTGTAAAAAAAAACCATGATTGGAATGAAAACAGCTTTTTGATAAAAAGGTGTTGCATTTTATATTCTAAGTATCGCATTGCACCATTTTACACAAAAACGGGATTGATGGAAATTGAATATTGTACATTGTCTTGACAATTGCTTAGTCAGGTAGTGAACCGACCAAAACATAACAAGCAAAATAAAACAATTCAACAGACAATGCAACAACTCGATAAACAATACAACAACTCGATAAACAAATTGAAGCAATCTTGAGAGCGACTCAACAAAACTACTAAAACAAAATAGCAGAATGCATCTAGCGTAGAACAAAACACAGGTTCTCAGCATTCTCAACACATAGGAAGACTGAAGGCATTCTGTTGGACACAAATAGGGGTTGTCGGCCACGTAGTGGTGACTGTTGGCCACTAAAGTGGCTGGTCGGCTACCTTAACTAGCCAGTTGGCCAGTGATGCAGGAAGTCTCTAGATTGCTACCACCTGTCTTCCACTCAGTGCCTTATCTTTTACAAAAGTTGGGACTTCATAGTTTCTTCATTCCAGCTCTGTTTTTGCTTCAAATGGAGCCATTCTTCACTGAAAAACTCTCATCTTGGATTGCAAATTTAGATGGCTCGGAAAAACTGAATTTTCGGGGTTTCGGGATAAATGCACTATTCCCGCTACGTCGTACTCCACTGTGTTTTTCCGTTCCTTCACGCCGCGGCTAGATGTTGGAACCCGGTTACACATGTTTTTAGCTTTGGAGGACAAGAGATATGCCCTACAATCGAAGAATTTCAAGCTTTAATGGAAACCCGGCGTGACGAGGAACTCTTGCCCCAGTCTCGTTTTGGCCACATCCAAACTTTAAGAAGAATGTGTGGGCTCACTTTACATGATGCTCAATCTTTGGTTCACAACGGAGAGTTGGATATTCCCAGTTTGGTTTATCTATTTTTTGATGCCGGCGACTGCGGCGATCGTCTCTGGTAGAGTTTTCGGCAACATGCCCTCTGCTTGTGCATGTTGGCTCATTTCCTGCTTGCCCCTGGTTTTGGAGGGTCTAGCATTCGCTTGATCAAAGTTTACCAAGGCTAAAAAGAGGGCAAGAGCTGCATTAGCCGAGACTTTGATGGGCTTGGATGCTTTCCATTGCCGGGAGACAACCAAATTCGCAGGAAGTCCACTACTTTTGTAGGTAATGTTCCTCACCCTTCTTACATGTATTTCTCACATCAATCGGCCCTCAAGCTCTGTTTTTCTCTCAAAAACCCTTTCTCACTTTTTCTCTCCACATACACCTCTCTATTCGTTAATCTCTCTTATTTTTCATCTTTGCTTAGATTAGCTCATAGACAGGTTAAAGGTAGTGGACTCTTGTCTTGTATACTCAGCACGAGGCTACTACTTTCGCCAACGGCTAGTTGATTTCCCAAACGAGGGGTGGTGGTGCCATTGGATGTGCAACCGGTCTACTATTGACATTGCTTGGCGTTGCCCTTAGTTTGATCTGCCCGAGATGAGCTACAGCATGTCTCGACAACCTGGCATTCAATTGATTGGCTTGACACACTGTGTCTTCTATTTTCCATTCTAGTTCAGGTGTCAGTTCGGGCATGACCAGACTTGTCCAGAAGAGGCGATAGAGCACCCGACTTCATTTATAATCCAAGGTTCATAACTAGCTCGATATCCTACTGCATGGAGGACAAGAGAACTTTTGGCTCCCACTCCCAATTTCAATTGCGCCCTTTCTGGCAAATGCATAGCTTGGCTCGAGGATAAAGTGCAAACCGGGCCTACTTTAGCATTTGAAGCTTCCACAAACTCTAGGAGGGGACGCAGGAACACCTGACTCAGCCGTGCCCCAAGTTTATTGCTTTGATCTGTACTTTCAAGTTTTCCTTTTGAATGTAATAAAAAGCAACTTTGATTTGTATCAAGAGGTAGAGAACTCTGTATTGAAATCAATGAAATTGAAGGTTGTGGGTACTGAAAATTTTCCTTTCGATCCAAAAATGGTCTAAGTTGTAAAAAGATTAATTTGAACAAAATCAACTTTTATTAAAACTTTTCAAAACCATTTTCGATAAGGATCACAACTGGACACACCCGAAATCTATCCTCAAGATGTACAACCCCAAATCCAACAAATGGAAAGTTACCCCTTGTCTGAATAGCACTACACTGCACTGTAACCAGCTCTCATAGTGAAGATCACAACCGAACTCTTGGATGCAGAAAAGACAAAGATGACTAAAACAATCACATGGACATAGTTGATTTGGAAGTGTTTATGGCTAGACTTCAGAATAAAGTTGCCTGCGTATCTCGAAGATGGGAATCAAGCCTTACGTAGTTCGGTTCGGGTTCACTCGGGTATTAACACTTTCATTTTGCGCTCTAACTTTTGCCAAGGCCATCCTTTCTGGGTTTTCAACCTTGCGAGCTCAGTTTTTCTTATTTCAAATGTTTTATGCTCTAACTTTTGCCTAGGTTGCCCTTTCGGGTTTTCGGCCTAGCGAGCCTCTCAAGGGTAATATTTTTTCAACTTGTCCATGTTGATTGGTTGGGAGAATTCAAGGCCATCTAAGTCCATAAGAATGACAGCTTCACCCGACTAGATTGATTTGATGATGTAAGGGCCTATCTAATTGGGTCTGAACTTGCCCCTAGGGTCATGGATGGGAGCTCGGTTATCTTTGAGAACCAAATCCCCTTCTTTAAGATTCCTGGACTTAACTTTCTTGTTGAAAGCCCTGGCGATTCTTCGTTGATAACCTTGGACATGGTACAGTGCTTTAAGCCTCTTCTCGTTAAACAGCATAAGTTCCTCAAACTTGCTCTGCTGCCAATCCGCTTCTGTTATCTGGCACTCAGCTATAACCTGCAGCGACGGAACTTCAACTTCAATCGGCAGAACAGCTTTCATCCCATAAACCAGAGAATACGGAGTTGTCCCAGTAGAAGTTCGGATTGATGTCCGGTAGCCCCAGAGAACAAATGAGAACTTGTCTGGCCAGTCTCTGTAGGTTTCCACCATCTTTGTAGAATGTGCTTGATGTTCTTGTTGGCGGCCTCAACAGCTCCGTTAGTTTGCGGCCGATATGTGGATGACTTATGAAAAGCCATGTTGTATTTCTCCAGCAAGTCGATCATTTCTTTCTTAAAGTAGGAACCATAGTCTGAGATGATCTCATTCGGGACCCCATAGCGACAGATGATATTATTTCTGATAAACTTGGCTACGTGCGACGCTTTTAGCACTGCGTAAGATTGGGCCTCGACCCACTTTGTAAAGTAGTCTATTGCCACCAGAATGTACTCAAGCCCATTTGACCCTTTCGAAGTAACTGCCCCAATAGCATCAATTCCCTAGACTGAAAATGGCCATGGTGAAGTCATGTTGTACAGCTTCGATGGCGGGATGTTCATGCGATTTGCATGAATTTGGCATTTGTGGCATCGCCGAACAAAACCAATACAATCCTCCTCCATGGTTGACCAATAATAACCCTGCCTAAGAATCTTCCGAGCTAGCATCACTCCGCTCATGTGTGATCCTCACTTTCCTCCGTGGATGGCCTTCATTAGGCGCTTCGACTCTTCTGCATCGATGCACAGTTTATGCATTCCTAGATGGCCTCGTTTGTATAATTTACCCCCTCAGATAATAAACTGAGCAACTATTCGCCGTATTGCCCTTTTGTCTTTGGCATTTGCCCCTAGTGGATAAGCCTCATTCCCCAAGAAGTTCCAGATGTCATGATACCAGGGGTTCTGATCTTGTACTTCATCTATCGTGGCAATCAACTCGTGGACTGGCATATACCTCTATTCAATAATGATCGGACGCATCTGGACTCCCAAAGGGATGTCTATCATGGAAGATAGAGTTGATAAAGTGTCTACGAACCTGTTGCTCTCTCTTAACAGATGCGTGAAGGTTAGCTTATCAAACTTAGGAATCAGAACGTCCAAGGTTTGGTGATAGATTTTTATCCTTTCTTCCTTAACCTTCCAGTCTCCTTTCGCTTGAGACACAACCAGGTTCGAGTCCCCAATGACGTCCAACTGTTTTGCCCCTAGTTCTAGAGCGGCTTCCAAACCAGCGATACATGCCTCGTATTCTGCTTCGTTATTTGATACCTTGAACCGGAGTTTGAAAGCTAAAGGTATGTGGGAATTGTCAGGTGCTATCAGCAACACCCCTATCCCATAACCGTACTGGTTAAATGCTCCGTCAAAGTACATGGTCCAAATCTCTTCTTCAACCTGTACAATGGTCTCATCTGGGAACAGATACTCTATTGCTTCGTCTCTCTCCACTGGGTGATTGGCTAGGAGCTCCGCTACTGTTCTCCCTTTCACAAACTTGCGAGTCATATACTTCAAATCAAATTCGGAGATAAGAAGCAACCAACGGGCTAGCCTACCCGTAAGCGTTGGTTTTTCGAAGAGATATTTGATGGGATCTAATCTCGAAACCAGAATTATGGAGTGAGCTAACAAGAAGTGCCTTAACTTCCTGGTGGCCCATACCAAAGCTAAACAAGCCTTTTCCAGCGGCGTGTATCGAGTCTCATATTCCAGCATCTTCTTGCTCAGGTAATAAATGGCTTTCTCCACTTTATCTTCAGATTCCTGCACAAGCATGCAACCCATCGTCATGTCAGTTACTGACAGATACAAAATCAACGGCTTCCCCGGCTCTGGCAGTGACAACACGGGCGTTTGATCTACTCAAAAGCAACTTGGCATCGGTCATCCCATTGGAATTTCTTTCCTTTCTTCAGGAGACCAAATAGTGGTTCACAAGTCAAGGTTAATTTTGCAATAAACCATCTTATGAATTGCACTTTACCCAGAAAGCCTCGCACCTCCTTTTCAATCCTTGGTGGTGGCATTTCTAGTATGGCATTGATTTTGGAAGGATCGACTTCGATGCCCCTTTGTGTAATCAAGAACCCCAGCATTTTCCTTGCTGTGACACCAAAAGTGCACTTTTGTGGATTCAGTAGCAACCGATATTCTCTGATCCGTTGGAAAAATTTCTTTAAGGCAGTGTAATGGCCCTCTCTTTCCTTGGACTTGACAATCATGTCGTCCACATACACCTCAACCTCTTTGTGGATCATATCATTCAAGATCGTGGTTGCAGCTCGTTGATAAGTAGCCCCAGCATTTTTCAGACCGAACGGCATCACCCTGTAACAGTAGGTTCCCTACGGCGTGGTGAAGATAGTTTTCTCCCTATCCTCGGGTGCCATCAAGATCTGGTTATACCTAGAAAACCCACCTATAAAGGAGAATAACGCATGGCTTGCGGTGAAGTCCACCAATTCATCGATGTGCGGTAGAGGAAAGTCGTCATTCGGACTGGCTTTGTTCAGATCTCTGAAATCCACACACACCCGAATTCTACCATCTTTCTTCGGCACTGGAACAATGTTGGCCAACCAAGTAGGATACTCAGATACTAGCAAAAACCCTGCATCTATCTGCTTGGTGACCTCTTTCTTGATTTTCAAAACCCAATCCGGGCGTATTCTCCAAAGCTTCTGTTTGATGGGTCAAGCCTCAAAGTCAAAAGGGGTCTAGTGCTGTATAATCTTAGGATCGATTCTAGACATGTCTTCGTAGGACCACGCGAAAATGTCTTTGAAATCTTTTAATAAAGCGACTAAGTAGTAACCCCGGGTATTGGAACCCTGGCCGGGGGTGGATGCGAAACAGAAGCTACTGCTTGTTGTGGTTGTTGTTGTTGTTGTTGAAGCCTAGCAATCAGTTCAGCCTGCTGGGCTGCAATCTCCATTTGGCGAGCAGTAACTTCCGCTTGACGAGCAGCGTCCAGCTGCATAGCCTCGATGGTTTGTTGAAGTTGGCGCATCATATCCTCCATATTGTCTACGGGGTGCTGATCTATCAAATCCAGTATATACTCTTTTTCTGAGGTGAAAGCAGAAAACTAGTCCCGACTGAGCACTGGTGACGTAGATAGTGACCGTTGAATTGGCGACTGCTGAACCGATGATCTATGCCTGACTCTCCTCTGTCTCATAATCGGGGGTAGTGAAGCAAACACTGGTTGTCCTCCAATAAGATCCTCAGATCGGTAAATCCTTCTAACTCGAGTCTAGAGTGCTCAGAGGGTAACTGCCTTGTCGGAAACAATTGTGAAATACTATCTTGTAAAAAGAAAATAAAGCAAAAAAAGAAACAACAATCAGCAAACGCACAGCACCTCGGCGTAGACAGAGACAACACACAGTTGAAATCATAAGTTGGACGACTGTACTTAGACATTGATTTCTGCCTCAAATTACTGCCTCAAAACTGATATCCTCAAACTGATACCCAGACTTGCAACTGATACATACGTTCTTGTAGAGTTTCATTCTAAAAGCATGTATCAAGCAAGTGAGAGCCAAAACAACCCTATGGTGGGGTAGGGTTTCCCTGTCCTAATTTCATCAGGAACTAGGGGTTTGCTACGCAAGCGAGTGGTTTCAAACAAACCTACATTCGGGTGAGCAACCTATCCTAGTTTGGAACAGTCTCTAAGACTTCCGATATGCAACTAGGTCGATTGGTTAAAAAAGGTGCCTCAGCAAGACCACCTAATATACCTCTCGCTCCTAACACCGAGAAGTGAGAGGAGGATCAAACGGTACAGCGGTAGTCCAGATCCAAGGTTTGTGGTCCCATTGTCGCAGAGCCCGCAACCGGTCAGCCTTATGGTAAGTTTTTCCAAGCAAGCCTCCGACAAACCGTTCAGGAATAGCAGATGGCAAACACTGTGACTTAGGCGCACCAATGCAAATGCAAATGCAAAGAAACACATAAGTGTAGATAAAACAACATATAATGAGTTCGAGTCAAATTCTCTAAGTCCCCAACAGAGTCGCCAGAAACTGTAGCTCGACTTTTTCGTGCCCCCTTTCGGAGAGCTCGAATTGGTCCTACAATTCGGACTCTTGTCATGGTTCTGAATCTAATCTCACAAAGTGCAATGTGAAACTGATAAACACTAAAGAGTCCAATTCGGCAAATCATTTTGGAAAATCGATTTTGAATCAAATAATGCCAAAACTGGACTGCTTTGCCAAATTACAGAGTCGCCACCTAAATTTTTGATTTTTGAGAAATTTAGGAAACCCTGATTCGTGCCAAAGGTCACGTGTCTGTCATCACCAAAGTTACCTTGGCTCGGGAACTTGTGTACGAGAGGGGAAGGTCCTGAAATGAGCACCCCCGCTCGCCTGATCAAAGATCGACCTCTACTATCATGATATGTTACTTTATAAACCTCATGTGTTCTTGTTCAGATTATTAGGTAACTTTTACTATGTGACGCACACAAGCAAATATAGACTAGAATCGCAAGAATTGGAACATTTCAACTCGTGTTTGTTTTCGAAAAATGGTTTGAATTTGCCATCCTTAAATGGCCTAAAACGCGGATTTGCCATCAAATATGATGGGCTTAAAATATGATTGCCACTTCGCAAAGTGGGCTTAAAATGCACATTTGTTGAACTGTTCCAATTCAAATAACAAAGCCTTCATCCACAGGCATTCATGCAGTTTATTAAGTAAGCACATAGCCTCATGGCAAGAATGCAAATCATGGCAACACTCATGAAAGTATGCTAAAGCATAAAACTCACCGAGTACTCCAAACCAAAACAAAAGCTAGTTAGAAAGAATGTATAATCCTAACTATGTTAAGATGCCTAATGCAACACATGTAATATAAAATTAATAGGCTCGGCTACTAATATGGCATATGATACAGTTTGATAACATGCTTTGAAACACGTATTCAAATAAGTATTGAATTGACAATGTAGTTTGAATGATGCGCTGAGCCTCGGTGTATGCAAGACAAATGAATGATGCAAACATGCAAGCATAAGGTATGCTAATCGAAACATGATCCCTAATCTAACCATCAAAAGCGGATAAATAAAAGGGAGAAAGACGTGGGGTTGAAAGACATGCACACACACGCACACTTATTACAATATTGCGCCCTCGCGAAAGAGGATCCAAATGAATAAGCTAAGCTACACTAAGCTAAGCTAATTATTACAACACAATTGAAACTATTTAACTGTTCTAGTTAACTAATTATTACAAACCAAAAATTGAATAACTAGTTACACTAACTAATTAAGATATTACAAAACGAATTAAGCTAATTAATTACAACATATGTATGAATGAATTAGCTAACATATTATAAGTTAACAAAAGTGATTAAATGGCCTTGGGGCGAAGGATGCATGCATGCTCGGTTGCTCCATCCGAAAATGCCATTGCCTTGCCATCAGATGCCTCTGTTTGCACTCGTTTGATCACCGAAAATTGTACCAACTTCCAGACTGCCTTTGCTCCAACACAAGAACACAGTTGTACAAAAATTGACTGGTGGCCGGTCGGTTACAAAAAGTGGCCGTCGGCCATTCCAACTGGCCGGTCGGCTCCTTCAAGTGGCCGGTCGGCCACCCCCTTTCCTGGACTTCTCCTTTTGCTGCAACAGAGAGCAAACAGAGGCAAAACAATGCATTTTCAAGAAATGTATGTACTAATACCCTCCTTATCATCTTTCAAGCTCAAAGAAGTGCAGCTCTTGGCTCTTAAGCCATCAACCAAGCATTTTCAATGCATGATGGCTAGAGAACCAAGCTTGTACAAGGTTAATGAGTGCACAAACAAGACCAAAACAACCACTACCCTATCATGCATGATCAAGGGTGACGATGACTAAGAAAAGTGGCACGTTTCATCACTTTGAATATGAAACATCCCATTTTTCTTGTGTTCGGATTAACATCCAATCTGAACACATGCAATGTAACACAAAGATGCTCAA
The DNA here is from genome assembly GCA_036172215.1 of Camellia granthamiana. Lineage (NCBI taxonomy): Eukaryota > Viridiplantae > Streptophyta > Magnoliopsida > Ericales > Theaceae > Camellia > Camellia granthamiana. The sequence goes on from CM069912.1 coordinate 124,284,653, forward strand.
TCTTGCCTTTTTTACTTTGTTCATTTTGTTTACACATTTTAGATTACCAATCCATTCTTTAATTGCTTAGTCCAAAAGGTGAATGTCCTCTAATTGAAAGTGGACTTCAACCACAAGTACCTTGAGGATGAAAAAGGCCTCATGCTGTTAGTAATGAACTCCCGAAGGAATTAAACCATTAGGCATGAGGGTCTCAATTCCACACACATGCCAACAAGGGGTTCGAAGTCACTTTCAAAACAAATGAAAGAGTGAAGAATGGAGGAAGATTGCAGAGATTTCAGTGCTGAAATAGAGTGCAAAAAGACACTAAATCATATAAGCAACTCATGCAATACATGCTAAAAGGCCTAACTCACTAAGCTAGTGAAAGAGATTGCACTATAGCCATACAATACAAGCCTCAAAGGGTCAAACCAACTCAAAACAGAGTTAAAACCAGTCAAAACAATGACTAAATCATACTGAGATTGAGGTACAAAATGCTAGAAAAACATGCTCACATGTTAGTTTGCAAACAAGACTCAAGGCACAACTCTAAAAAGTAATGAAAAAGTGAAACAAATGAGCATGTGACAGAGCTATATACACTGAAATTACATGTTAAAAGACACTACAACATGCAATCATTCCAACCAAAACATGTTTAGAGGCCTAAAATGCCAAGCTAGTGAAGCCATTTGCACTACAACTATGCAAAACAAGGCTTACATGACCAAAGCAGCCCAAAACAGAGTTGAATCATGCCAAATCAGAGGCAAACACATGCTGGAAATAAGCTAAGTTAAGCCATAAAAACATCCTACCATGTGATGCTAACTAGGCATGAAAGTGAGACACAAGGAGGGGAGGCTAACCTCTTCATTTTTAGACTTCAAAACATGCTTTATACCACTGAAATAACTCTGAATTTCAGTGGTTTAAAGGCCCAAAAAGTTTGACTCTAATATGCTAAAAGATGGTGTAAAGGCTCACACAAATAAGCAGTAAGAAATGTAGACAACCCCTTAGCACAAAAGGGCTTCAAACCAGCATGTTAAGGCCCAAAAATTAGAGCCTTTTGTAGTTGAAAACTAGGTCCAAAACAGTATAAAAAGATGGCCAAGCAAGTGATTAAAACTAAGCCTACAAGGAAAGTAATATACCTCTTGAAGCTCAGCACAAAACAGGCACTTTCCCAGGCTCAAACAACCTTCCAACAACCCAAAATAGGCTCCAAGGGACCTCAGCTCCAAGGTGGGCAAATTTGGTTAAGGGCTAGTGTGCAAAGGTGTAGAGAAAATCAACTATCAAGCATAAAACAAATAAGAGAGAGAGAGAGAATTCTAGAGAGAGAAGGAGAAATTTGATCTAAATTTTCCAACCTCTCCAAATAGGGAAGAGCATCCCCTATATATAGAAAGTCAAGCTAAATGCTTATACACGTGTATGGAGATGGCCTTCAGTGAACAACAGTTGGCACAGCTGGCAAACAAATATCTAAAAAAGGGAACAAATGGCCGTCGACCACTTTAGGTAGCCGACCGGCCACCTCAACTAGCCGACCGGCCACTTCAATTGGTCAACAAGAGGAAAAAGTGGCCGACAAGGCCAAAAAGTGGCCGACAAGTCCCCTCCCCCTTCCAGGCAAGAAGCAACAAGGTTTGACTCAAAAACAAGCACAAAACAAAGAGGGCTTAGAGACTCAAAGACAAGGCGTTCCGCCGATAACTTCGGGCGCTCAAAACAAGCACAATCATCAAGTGCACAAACAATGACGTTCAAGTCTTGAGGTCGGTCAAAAATAGGGTGTCTACAGTTTCTGATACGAATACGAACATGACTATGTTTCTGATTTGATAAGAGATTTGAAATTATGATTTATGAATTTGTTATGGACATCATTCATTAAAACATTTACTTTGTTATTATTCACTAGACTCCGGCTCACTGTTTATATCTATGTATGTAGGTGATCAGATGCGTGACCAGGCCTAGAGCTCCTGCCTGGACTCTATTTTGTCAGCCAACCTATGTGTCTCCCGTGGAAGTTCCGGATATGTCAAGTGGTTATAACTATGTGCATAAAATTCAAGTTTGTTGTCTTGTTTTGGTTTAATAAGTGTTTTAGTTTATTCTGTATTTAGGACTAAGTCCCTTTTTGTCTAGTATATATATATTATGATGTGTAAATGTATGTAAATAAAGTTTAAATTTTTTTTGTCTCATATAAGTCTGCATAGCTCAATAGACGTTGTTATTTGTTATTTGCTTCCGCTAAATCGTAATATTATGTTAATCTGTCTTAGAGGCCATTGGTAATCCCATGATTATTTCTCGGTTATGATGCTAACCTATAAGGGCGGGTTTGGGTTGTGACAATTGAACTCATGACTTCCCTAGAAGCAAATTACTTATCATATTTAATGCTTCATTCTCTAGTCTCTTAAATCTTATTGAAATGTGATATAGTTGAAATTTTATACACAATTAAACATTTTGAGAACAGAAGATCTCACGACCTTTTTCAAATACAATTATGGGTAAATTACATTTACCTCCTTTGAAATTTCTGACAAATACAAGGATTTTCACTGTAATTTTAATAATTACAAAAATCTCTCCTACTTTTGTTGATAATATCAAGATCCTCCCAACCCGTTAATTTAGCACAAATGCTATTACTTTTCGATCTAAAATGACCATTGCTCCTTTGAACTAATAAGTTATTTAAATGAAAATTTTCACCTACCCATCTTGAGGTTTTGCATATATATTATTAAAAATCCATACATTTTTTAACTTAGCACCCTATTAGTTTAATATAAGACTCTAATAATTAATACAATACTTATAAGACTTATTTCATACTAAATAAACGACAAAATATTTATCAATTTTAATTAATGCATTTATTATTTAAATTTCTTTTTTTTTTCTTTTTTTTTTAAAATTGAAACAAATGGATTAAATTTTTTTTTTTCCAGCAATTTGTCATACTTATTTATTCATATGTAAGAAAATTATTTATCCCTAAATTGTTAAGATATTATTAACAAATTTTAATTTTTATCTTTAAGTCATTAAATTTCTAGTCAATGTATATTTAAAAAAATCGCAGGTAATTCTTACATGATTAAAAAAATTAAAAAATAAATATAAAAGTAAAAAAAATCTAATTGCCTCACAATAAATTAAAATTAGTTGATAGGAAATGAAAGATCAAGAAATCATTTGAGAATAACAAACAATTCAAATAATTTCTCATTTCTTACACCTAAAAATAAAATAAATTTTTTACTTGAATGGAGATATTATTTTAAAAATACTAAAATACTCAATTAATTTGTTGCTTAATACTTAAAATTTATGTCTCCATCTTTATTTTTCTCATTTAAACTATTTTTATTAAATTAAATCTTAAAATTAATTTCTCACCTTCATTAATGGTTCAATTTTTACTTTATTTTTTAATTTCTCACATTTATTTTGTTCTATTATTATTTAGAGTGAAGTATTATTATTTAAATTATATAATTTTAATTCTTCCGTATATCTAATACTCATACAATTTTATTGAGAAGATTGAGGAATCAGACTCTAATACTAATTTAAATATATAATGAAATAAAATATTTTCTAAAAAAATATAAATGTAATTTAATTTACCCTATTAAATATATATGAAATTATTATTTATTTTTCATATTTTTTAAAAAAATATAAATGTAATTTCTTGACTGTATTTTTTTCCATAACAAATTTTTGAACTTTTATAACCAAAAATTAAAATAAAAATTCAACCATTAATGAATGTGAGAAATAAATTTTAAGATTTAATTTAACAAAAATAGTTTAAATGAGATAAATAAAGATGGAGAAATAAATTTTAAGTATCATATAACAAATTATTTGAGTATTTTATTATTCTCAAATAATTTTTCCATTCAAGTAAAGATTAATTTCAATTTTAAGTGTAAGAAATGACAAATTGTTTGAATTGTTTATTATTCTCAAATGATTTTTTGATCTTTTATTTCCTATTAACTAATTTTGATTTATTGTGAAGCGATTAAATTTTTTTACTTAAATTTTTTTTAATCATGTGAGAAAGATTAACCTGCGCTTTTTTAAATATGCATCAATTAGAAGTTTAATGACTCAAAGATAAAAATTAAAATCTGAGAATAATATATGATTGAGAAAAGATAAAATAATAATTTTTTACATATGAATAAATAAGTAATGCAAATTGCTGGGAAAAAAATTAATCTATTTATTTTAACTTTAAAAAAATTCAAATAATAAATAAATTACTTAAAATAACAAATTTTAGGTTATTTATGTGGTGTGAAATAAATATTATATTAAATTATTAGGATGTTATCTAACATTAATTTTAGAGAGATTAATTATTTTTAAGTAATTTATCAATAAAAATTAATTTATTTTTTTTGCATTAAATGGTTTAATAATGTCTTAACAATTTAAATATTTTATTTTATATTGCATGAAATTTTAGAATTTTATTGAATAATGGTAAAATATGTGTGACTCTTTGATACTATATAAAAAACTTTAGGGAAGATAAGTGAAATTTTTCATTTGAATATATAAAAAAATTAATGTGTAATTTCATTATTTTTGCTATGACATTAGTATGATATCAACAAATTCTGTTAAATAGCTTAATAGTAAAGAATATTGATAATAGTTTCAAAAATAAGCAAAATTAGTATAATTATTGAAACTATAAGAGAGATTTTTATAATTGTCAGAAACCTCAAAAAAGAGAAGTGTAATTTACTCTACAATTATTATAGTGATTGATTTTTTCTTTTTCCCTCCAAAGTCCATAGGGAGGATTGTTGGGAGGATGAAATGGGAGGCTTCTCAACTTTTCACAAAAAGCAAAAAAAATGCCAATTCGTTGAACCTTTCTTTGCTATCAAATTATCAAAACAAAACAAAAAAAAAAGAAAAAAAGATGTGGACTTGGGGAAGGGACGGTTGCAACTAAAAGAGGAGCCATTGAAACTTGCAAAACCGAGGGCCATAAAAGAAACCCACCCCCACTTACGCCATATGCTCACTCATTTCTTTTTCTTTTTTTAATTGAACACAACTCATTTCTAACATTTAAAAGCCCCACCAAAAAATATGACTCCAAAAAAAAAAAAAAAAACTTTTAACCTCATTACTTTTTTATATCATTTCTTCCAAAAAATAGCAAGTGTTGTATATATTAATGTAAGTTTGTGAGTGCTTTTATTTACATCATAATTCCTTTTTATTAATGTTAATATACAAAATAAACATAAAAATTATAGTATGAATTGAGATTTATTTTGAATGTGAATCTCTAATTTTTAGGGTGAGCATGGTCCGAATTGGGGTAAAATCAAGACCAATCCATTATTTACAGTTCCTGAAAAATTAAAACCAATTCAATCCGTTTAAATCATAGAACCAATCCGAACCAATCCATTTAAATACAGATTGGATCGGTTTAGGATCACGGATTCACATAATTAAATAACAAATATATATATATAACATTTTAATTTCATAAAAATATAAACACAAAGCTATATCAGTTCCACAATAGCAACATGTTTTTCTATAATAATGACATACTGTTCTAGAATTTAAATAACCATAAGAAAACTAATTTCACCGTAAGTATTTAAACCATTACAAATTAAAACTAAAAACTAACAAACAAAAGTAATAAAAGAAGATATTATACGGTTTTAAGTTTGAGTTTAAATTTTATGTAGAATAAGAGAAGATACTATAGGGGAGTATGTATAATAAAAATATAGACTATTTATATACGGTCCGAATCGGTTCCAATCCGGAACCGTGGGGTTCAATCCGGAACCAATCCGTGCACTACGGATTTTTAAATCTTCAATTCGGAACCGAACCGCAGATTCAAAAAACCAATCTAAACCTATCAGATTGGACCTGACTGGATCGGATTACGGATTTCACGGATTCCTTACTCAGCCCTACTAATTTTTGTCTTCTTTTTACACTCTTAATCTTCTAAACCTTAATTCACATGCACCATCACTTCCAACTAACGTCACCCCTTCCCCTTCCTCATTGTATCTTGCAATCCCTTTTACTCCTACCCCATTTCTATCTGTCGCTCCCTATCTCCCTGTTGCCACTCTCCTTTCTCCTTATTTTTCTTGTTCTTCTGCTATTGCAAACCGTCGCCACCCCTTCCTACGTAGGTTTGTTAATGTGAAAAAAAGACATTTATTTATTAAGGGTAGGTTGATTTTACAATTCAACCTCTCGCATTGATGGATTCCACAATTAATTTGCTTATTTTCCCCCCTAATTTTAATTATCTCAACAATCTATTTTGTTTTACGAAGGCTAAATTTGGATAAAATATTTAAGTAAAGATTTATGAAAAAAATAGTTTCCATTTCATTCACTTTCCCTTACTCTTTTCTTTATGTTCACAAATTTCTTTTAAAATATTTAATCCCAACATAATCTAAATGTGTTTTTGTACATTAAATTGATCTAATAATGCTTTATTTGAACAGTATTCATGGAGCTAGGTAGAATCTCTTTTTGCAAACTTCTTTTTCCTAAATTCAACACGTGCCGTCTTTTACTACAATTATGAGGTAGGAAAAGCATAGTATATTCATGAAAAAAAGAATATGCTGTTTTGGGCCATTTCCACATTGACTCTCTCTTTAAAAAAATAAAAAATAAAAATGATGATGAGAGTAATTGAAATCATATTAGTTTACCTTGACAAAATATATATATATATTTAGCGCCCAGAAAAAATCAACCAAGTATGAATCAATTGAGTTAATTCAGTTGTTCATTCTTGTACATTTAAAAAAAAAAAAGAAAAAAGAAAAAAAGAAAAAAATTGTTGTACATTTCCAATTAAGTGGTTAGAGATACAATCATTGATGAAAGCACAGATTAATTATTATTTTTTCTATTAAGTGACTCTTTCTTAAATTATTATTATTTTTAATATAGCGATTTTTCCTTTACCTTTAATCATGTTGTAGTTGTTACTCATGTTGTGGTTGTTAGTATCGACCAGTGTTGGCTTAATATTTATAAACAATTTTTTATCGATTGACAAAAAAATAAATAGATAAATAAAAGAACACCAACCAATGTTACCATGAATGTATAGTATTGATAAATTGCCCATTTCACACCAAAATCAGTACATGTACACATGCAATGAATTTTGTTATCTTTTCCCTCCATTATTGTACTTTGCTATGATGTCACAAAGCCAATGAAGCATTGCAAGTCCAATAACGTTACGATAATTACATTTCAATATTAAATTTGAGCGACGTTATATTTTTCTAATTTTGCCCCCTTCCCTCCAAATTCCATCTCTAATATAATATGGCTAAGACCCATGTGTCTTGCACTTCTTTCTTCTCGTCTTTAGTACTTTCTAATTGTACATCATTTGGGGTAGAATTGGAAGGAGGCAAAATTAGGAGAATAGATAATTTTTCATTAAAATTTGAATACTATCTTGTGTGTAATCAATGTATTGATATAAGACATGAAACACAAATTCAATAAACCCACATTACTGGCACCTCAAATAATATCTAAAATTTAGTATTTACATTTAATTACCGTAACATGCTGTCATATGTTACACTGTTATGTTTTTATGGGCATGAGACCATTTGTCCTACTATTTATATTAGTGTTCGTCTCATGCTCTTCTAGTCATTAATTTTTACTGTAAAATAACATATGATGAATATGAGATAAAAATATAATAGAGTAATACAGATTATTAATACTCATCTTTATAAGGTAATTTTTACTTACATGAAATATTAAAAACAATCAACAGAAATAGTGGAAAGCAAAAGTAGGCCAAAACCAAGGCACTCAAAATAAAAATAATTTTCAAATTTCAACCTACAATGGTTTTCAAAAAGTAACTCCTCTATATTAAAAAAACCCTGAAGAGCAACATGCGCTGAATCCCCCAAAATATCCTCCCTCTCTCCTCCACTATATAAAGCCTTTGTTTCCACATCCTTTATGTTCAGTCAGATTGTGAATCTTCTCCTCTTTGCTTTCTTAACTAATCTCCAACACATTCCCTCAAAATTCTCTCTAAACCCAACTAGAAACTTCACTAGTTTGCCGATCAAAAAAAAGAAACTTCACTAGTTAACACAAACCCTAGATACCCATTTCAACAATGGATTCAATCAAGGCAAAGAAGCTTCAAGCCATGAAGAACTACAAGAATAGTCTGTTTCTCACCAATCTCATTCTTCACCTTGTCACAGCTTTACTTTGTACTCTATGTTTTTGTTCCTTTTGGTTTCCACATCTGTTTTATTCCTTGAAACACTTTATTTTTGTTTCTCTCCCAAATTTGAAGTCTTTCCTCTTCAGCCCCAAGTGCTTGTTCATTGTGGGCAACGCCATCATTGTCTACCTAGTCAGGGAATCAAAGCTCACGAGCTCATTTTCATCTCCGGCTAGTGATGTTTATGATAAGTATGTTGAAAGTAGTCGAAGTATTCATGAATCCTCCACTCATATGGAGAAGACAGAAGACGGGAAATTGGAAATGAATATTATTGACAAGTGTGTGAACAAAGTTGAAAAAAAATATGTCGTTCAGAAAGAAAGTGGAGAAGAAAAAGTAAGAGAGGATGATGGTGGTCCTGATCATGATCATGAAAATAAGGTGAAAGAGGAGAGAGGTGAAGAAGAGGAGCCCGGTTTGCCAACCGAGGAGTTGAACAAAAGAGTTGAAAGTTTTATTGCGAGGGTTAACAGACGAAGGTGGCTTGAAGCTAGGCTAGTCGACTGTGAGAGGGGATGAAAATGAAGAGATTGGATTTGAAGAAATGGATGACAAGCTTAATTAGAGCTTCTTTTTTTTTTTTTTTTTTTCAGTTTTAATTTGTAGGAACCAAAATACCAAATTTTTTATTGTACTTAGCATCTTAATTTCAATTGAATTTTCATTAAAGAAAAAAGTGCCATGTCTTTTTTGTGTAAATTAGATTAGTAGTTCTTTGAACAGTTTGAATTTCAACTTTACCAAAGTTGCATTGAGCTTTTAATTAGCAAAATAATCCATGTACTCAATTCCCTATTGTGGACATGGAGGGAAAGTAGGCAATGCTGCATGCTAGCTCAATATATAAAACAGTGTTCAATATAAATAAAAAATTATACAGATTCTGCAAAATAAGTGATCATTATTCAATTCTTATGACAAATTAAAGAGGAATTCTATGTACGAAAAAGAAATTAGATAGACAACCAAGAAAGCTCCTCTCTCCTTACATATGTTGCTATTTTAGGCTGTCTTTTGGATCCTGAATTCATTGATGGAAAAAAGAAAACGAAGTAGAATTATATATATATACGTTCACTTTTCATAGGTAACTAAATACAAAAATAGATTTTTTAACAGTTATATATTAATTTTTTCTCACTTTCCCAACCCAACCAAAAAAAAAATTTATTTATTTTTTATTTTTAAGCGCACTTTTGAAAATTATTTAACAAAATACAACATTTTCGAAAAATCTCATATTGAAACTGCAATTTTAAGAGTTGCAATTTCACAATGATATAAATCACATTTTTAGTCTACGAAACCTTTCGTCACTCTCCACTTTCATCGACAACAGTGCTAATGAACTCTCCTCTCGATCTCCACTCTACTATCTCTCTAGATTTCTAAATCTCCCCACCCACTCTTGGCTTCCATGCCCCATTGTTCATCTCAACCACCACCGTTGGACTTCACCCTCCTTCAACATTGGCGCGCACGTGCACACACACACATATATGTATCTTTAATAATGCCTCCACCACCGTTGTCGGAGTTTTGTCCAATGTCCAAATGTAGCCGCAATGAAATCTTGTCTTCAAGATGTGAGTTGAAATTGTATAGTGAAGACAATATTTTTATGCGGACTCAAACACTCATTGCCATGTTAATCAGATTCGATTTAAAATAATACTGCCTTTTCATAAATAATTTTCAAAGTGCGGTGATTTTCTCAATATTTTTTTATTTTAAAAAAACTCCAACCAAAAAAGGAAAATTAAATGCCTTCTACTTCATTTTCTTTTATGATATTTTTAATTTCCTTTCAATTTCCCATTACAAATGCTTTCATAATTGAAACACAACCTTAAAATTACCATTTTAATTTGGGAATGAAAATTTATCTTGTTAAAAAATTGAGAGAAATAATATTACATTTGTCATTTGTTTTGTATCTGATGTTATCCATGCCAATTGATACCGTAGGTCTTACACTAGTCTTATTAATATCTACCGGTAGTGAATGTGGCACATCATAATAAAAACAAGTATATAAAAAAGTAATAAATAATGCATTTTAGTCAAACATAACCCAATACACATACTTAAAGTGCACACAACAAAAATTATTGGTGCACCACATCATCAAATTGATATAGTGTGCCAAATCAATGAAATTTTTAAAAAAATATTGGCAAAATTTTTAAAATTCTTTCATGTATTGACACTTTCTGTCCTCAATTTATTATTTTTATTGATCGGGCACATTGCTCATGATTTGATATGCCAGATATATGAAATAACTTCTTGCACTAGAGAATCCTGACTTGAGAATTACCATAGGATTCATTTTGAGATGTGGGTTGACTTTTTGACTTTTTAGTTTTTTTTGACTATTTTAGCCTGAAACTAAAAAGTCTCGTTTGTGATAGGTTTTTTTTGACTTTTTTGATTTTTGTGAGAGAAAAAATAAAATGATTATGGTATTGATATTATATTTTATCTTATTAACCTAAAAAGCCTATTTTATCTTTTTGTAACTAAAATAATAAAAAAAAAAAACTAAAAAACCTATGCCAAACGAAGACTTTGTTTATTCACTAAAATGTCAAAAATGCTAAATAGTCTTTGAGTGTCAATAGGCCCACCATAATAATAATAAAACCAGTATGAAAATTGCTCTTTCCCGGAAGGCTCGGGAGTGGCTTTCAAAAAGGAGTTCGTTCGGCTACCATTGCATTATAGTTGTGCTAATGCATTTGACATCTTGTTATTTATTTATTTTGAATGGCTTATATTCCTTCTCTTTTGTTTTTATTTTTAATTTTTTTTTTTTAACTAATAATATTCCTTCCTTAACATGGAAGATATACCACTCTTTCCCTGCCACACGAGTCCACAACCAAGATGTGAAAGTGTTTTGCAAAAAAACAAAAACCAAGATGTGAAAGTGCCCCTTTTTATTGTTTTGCCCAAATTGCTTAAGACCCTTAAACTTGGTCCACTACTCATCAACTAGAGCTGCAACTCAGGTGGGTTAAGCATCTCTTTAGGCTCAGCCCAAAATGTATGAAGATCTAATAAAGCCCGGCTTTTGCCTAAACTCTGAGTTTAATCTGAATTTGAATTTAACTCAAAAAATTCGAGTTTGGCTCAAGTTGTCTAAATTCAAACTCATAAAATTTATTTCGACTGTCCTAAATTAACAAATTTTCACTTTTTGAAAATAAAAAATACATCTAAGAAAAACACAACATGAATTATCATAAGAAAATTAGTTGTGTGTACCAAACAATAAAATAGATTACATTATAATATGATTTAAATCAAGTGGTGGTAAAATATTTTGTAAATTATAATAATTCATGTTTATTATAAATAATTCATATATATTAATAGTATAATTTGAGTGGCTCAGATTGTGAAAACTCCTCCCTAAATCTTGTCCAAATTTAATTTAGGTTAACATTCGTGCTAAACTCAAGTTATTTAGGTTAAACTTCCCCAAGTTGCACTTCAAGTTAAGCAAGCACAAGCCCATAGTATTGCTGATGGGGTGCAAAAAGCCCATCCTTGATTTTTGGCTTGTAATAAGCTGGGCTTATTACGACTACGACTTGTGTTAAGAGTATGCTTTGGAGTTGGATGGACAATGCAATTAATAATGTTAAGTACTTTTCGCTTGATTAAAAATTAATAATGAAATTGGATGTTATGACAGATTGTAACAATTTTCTTTGACATGATTAAAGGAGTCCTATTAGCTAGCTAATATTAAAGGCTTAAATGGGCCTGGTAAGGTGATGGTATTAAACATGGGAGATTAATCAGCGCTCCTTCAAGATGGATTTAAAGGGAATTGCGTGGAAGGAGTTTGTAGTAGGAAGGGGATCGCTATAGCAGTAGGGTGTGAGTCACTGAAAGAGAGACAATGATGTTGGCAGTTGTGTAGTCAGAAATTTCGTTCAGCGAGTTCATTTAGCAAAGTATCATCAATATCGTTATATCATATTTTTAGTTCTATATAACCAAACAACATTAACATTCATATGATACTTTGTAAATCTCATATATTCTCAATTATATTGACAAAAGTAATCCAAAATAATGTCAATTTAAAATAAGTTTCAAAAAAACCCTAGTCTTTGTTCTTGTCAAATCTCAAATATTGACAAAAACTTATCAACACAATTGAATCATACACAGCAAAAACGTTTTGAGTAAAAAAAATATGACTTCGGTGGTGCCACATTCAAAGACCAAAGGACTAAAAATTGTGATTGCTATTCCAAATGATTATTGATGTCAGAATCGAGATTGAGACCAAAAAGAATAAACAAATGGTGGGTTTGTTTGTAGAATGCTAAACTTTCTAATAAAGTTTGATTTTGTCTGTTTATGTATAGGGGGAGTGAGTTTTTTTTTTTTTAGCCTAGTGAGTGGAGCCAATATATAAAATTTTTAGAATGATTTTTTTTTTTTTATAGGCCCACTGAGTTCATTGCGTAAATAGACAACAATTTTGGATAAACATTACATGTGCTCTAAATTTTTTTTTGAAACTCAGTGGTGTCAGTTGACACCACTGTTATTAGCATAGCTCTGCCCCTGAATATCGTTGAGGGTTAGGGGTTGGAAAATGGGGCTAGAAGTAAAAGTAACGTGTGGATGCAAAGGTAAAGAAGAAAAAAAAAAAAATTTCAAAATTAGAGTTGGGAGAAAAAAGGTGAGATTAAATGGCACTCGAGCTTAAAACCTTGAATCTAGAGCCACTGGCTTTAAAAGTATCAAAAAGTAAGGGTGTCTGAAAAAATCTTTAAATCAATCCGATCTAATTTAAATCGTCAGTTTTATCTGATTTTTGAGAGTTTGTTTGGCATTGATTTTTTTAATTAATTTTTTGTGTTAAAATTGTTTTAATTTGATTTTTTTAGCCTCGTTTAATTTTTATTTTGTGAGAAAAAAAAAATATAATAACTATAGGTAAAAAGTAATATTTTGTTTTATTGGCTTTTATAGTCAATTTTGTTTTTTTGTGATTATTTAGCTCCAATACAAATGTCAAACTAGGGTTTAGTTTTGGTTCTGAAAATGGTTAAACTGTTCAAATCGATTTAGTTCTTGATTCCAAGGCTTTGGTTACGATTTTTAACTGAACCAAACTAGATTGTGACATATTTGTTTATTATTTAATATGTAAAAATTAAAATATAAAAAGACTCTTATAAAATTTAAAGACTAGTCTTTATTCTAAAATTGATAAACTCTAACCAATTTAACCAAATTAATTATTGTTAATTTGTTTATTAATATAAAATACATATCATATTTATTATTATGTAAAATTTCTAGAAATGTGAAATCAAATTGAGTCAAACTAGTTTCTATGATTCAGTTCTGGTCCATTTCTGTAGTTTAACGATTCAGTTACGATTTTAATTTTTTTAGAATCAATTGCAATGATTCAATTCTTGGATTTCTCTAAAATCGGACCAATCTAATCCATGTATTCCCCTACCAAAAAGTCCCAAATAAACTTGTTTTGTTTTAGAGTTTTCAAACGCAGTTTTCAAATTTTAAAACTGTATTTTTTTTAATTTTTAATAACTCTTTTAGATATTTTAATCATTTTTTTTTTAATCAAGATACACTTGTTAAGCATACAATTTGTGTATTTTTTGAAAAAAAAATTCCACAAAATACAAAAAAAAATAAAAAATAAAAAAATACAGAAGATAAATTCATATATATTTTTTATTTTTATTAAATTTCTTTTAAATTTATTTACAAACATTTTACTTTTTAAATACATTTAAAATTTTTTAAATAATAACTAAAATACGGAAAAAATTATTAAACACAACATAACACAAAAAACAAAAAATTAAAAAATTATTTTTAAAAACTCAAAATCAAAATTTAATCCTCAATTGGTAGTGGAAAATTTGAATGTGTAAAAATAATTTTCTAGCAGCCAAACAGACTTTGGTAGAAGAGGTTTGGATAGGGCTGAGCAAAGAATTCGTGAAATCCGTAATCCGATCCAGTTCAATCCAATTCGATAGGTTTGGATTGGTTTTTTGAATCCATGGTTCGGTTCCGGATTGAAGAATTAAAAATCCGTATTCTACGAATTAGTTCCGAATTGAACCCCACGGTTCCGGATTTGAACCGATCCGGACCGTATACAAATAGTCTATATTTTTATTATACATCATCCCCATAGCATCTTCTCTTATTCCATATGAAACTAAACTCAAACCTAAACCTGCATCATATCTTCTTTTATTATTTTTATTTGTTAGCTTTTAGTTTTAATTTGTAATGGTCTAAATACTTATGGTGAAACCAATTTTCTTATTGCTGTTTAAATTTTAGAACAGTACGTCGCTATTATAGAAAAACGTGTTGCTATTGTAGAACTAATATAACGTTATGTTTATATTTTTATGAAATTAAAGTGTTATATATATATATTTTGTTATTTAATTATGTGAATCGGTGGTCCTAAACTGATCCAATTCATATTTAAATGGATTGTTTCGAATTGACTCCATAATTTAAACGGATTGAATTGATTTTAATTTTTTAAAAATCATAAATAACAAATTAGTCTTAATTTTTTCTCAATCCGATCCAATCTTGGTCATGCTCACCCCTAGGTTTGGTACGAGGTTGGTTTGGTTGGGTCCGTCAGCCTCGAGGCTTACGTGAGTCATGAGACAAACCAATGCAAAACTGCAAAAATCGTTTTCTTTTCCCATTCGATTGGGTTAACCTAATCGTGTAACACTTGTCTTTCTCTTTCTTCGTGTTTGTGTTTGTGTTTGTGTTGTGTTGTTAGCAAATCTAAAAGTAGTCTTTCGGAGATCTCAAGGTTGTGACACCTCGATGTATCCGAAGTCCCTTTCGATCTCGACTCTGTAAAACCAACAATTGGACCCATTTCTCTTATGTAGATTCAATTACAAGCTGAGACAAAGAAATGTCGACTCTTTCTTCTTCTGCGCATTGTCGATCATTTTGTTCTTCGCCATCATCATCGGCTTATGGGCATAATCGAATAGCAGTTTCTTCGACTTTTCAGAAGCAATTCGTACCCAGAAAGGTTTCTTTGCAATCAAACAGGAAAACATGGTCCAATGTGGTTTGCATGCAAGATGGTTAGCTCATTTTGCCTTAATATTATATTCTTCATATTCTCATTCTTATTGCTAATTCCTCTCTCTTTTTCATGAATTGGTTGGAGATTTGACTTTCATGTTTGTTTGATTGGCAATTGTCTTTTAGTAAAGTTTTTAGCACATTTTGTTGCTTGTTGTCTTTTATACTGTTGCTCAATCTGATTGTGCATTTTTCTTGTGACCACTCCTTGGCAAGTTTTTCTTCTGGTTGAAACGAGCAAAGTTAATTGAACTAGACTCGTGTTAAGCTCTTTAAAGCGATTGAATCGTTATTTAAACATGGCAAGCTTGAACCTATTTTAAAACTTGTTAAGTTTTCAAACCAAGTTTTTTTTTTTTTTTTACCAAATTTCACAAAAGAAAGAATTCACCCTTTTATAGAGGCTTCCTAATTAGAAATCAGGAATATTAGTATTTGAAAAAAAAAAAAAAAAGGAAGACAAAAGAATTATCCACAACTTTTTATTCTTTCTACAATTGGATCTTATGTCACCGAAAAAAAAAAAGAAAAAAAAACCATTCTTGAACAATTTAATAATTGGTTTGATAAGCTTGTATGAACTATAAAAAATCAAGTTAAGAGCTTGATTAAAGGTCATTTGACTTTGACTTAAAAGTTAAACAAGTCAAGATTGAACTTATTTTAAAGTTAAAAAAGTTTTTTAAACTTGAATAACTTACTATTGGACTTGACTTGGCTTGTTTACAGCCCTGGTTGCCTTTTGTGAGTGTTAGTTCTTATGTGAATGGTCATTTGGTACAGGTGCAGTGGCCGCAAGAGTAACGTCGATTGAAAATAAAACCCCTTTAAAGAAATTAAAAGATGGGTTGTTGTCAGTTACATCCCCAGAGGAATGCAAGGATGCTGCTGGTTTCAATGTCAATAAAGATAAATCCAGTGTCAGTATTACTGTGGTTGGAGCCTCCGGGGACCTTGCTAAGAAGAAGATATTTCCTGCACTTTTTGCACTTTATTATGAGGATTGTCTCCCAGAGGTTTGTATATAGCTAATGTGTTGCTCCTTTCTTATCATTCTATTTAGAAGTTTTACTCTGCAATTTGTGTTAGCTTAATAGTTGTTGGATTTTGTTAATGGGTGCCCTAAGAGCACTTGTTAACAAGCTTGAAATATTTGTACATTCTTTATGAGAGTGCCTTCCATAAAAAAATATACAATCATTTTAAGCTTTGTTAACCGATGCCTATAACACTCATTGACAAGTCCCATAGCTGTTTGCCTTCGTATGCTACAATGGAATTATTTTTTCAAGTAAAAATCATGGATTTCTTTGGTTGCAGCACTTCACTATCTTTGGTTATGCTCGGAGTAAGATGACTGATGCTGAACTTAGAAACATGGTTAGTAGGACCCTTACTTGCCGGATTGATAAGAGGTGATCTCAGCTCTATATTTCTCCATGATTTGATGTTCAATTGCTATGTCTTGCCTTCTCCATTTGATTCTAGTTCTCATCATGGGATTTAATGTGTTATCCATTTGTTAAACCTTTCGAGCTTGGCAATTTTCGTGGGCGGCAATATATGAGGTTTCATTTGTTTTTTCAGGGAGAACTGTGGTGAAAAGATGGAACATTTCCTTAAAAGATGTTTCTACCATTCTGGTCAATATGATTCTCAAGATAATTTTGCCGAGCTTGACGATAAACTGAAGGAACATGAGGTAATGTTAGTTTGATTTGAACACTTTTAAGATCGGTGATTCGGTGATACCAAGTTCTGCACAACATTTTAATTTAAGCTTGCTTGGGTAGTGAACTGTAAAATATGACTATATTGTGTCAATTATGCTTTAGATCATAATTCTTTGTCTTGCTTTTTAAGGACAAATATTGCTGAATCTAAACTGAGGATATAATAAAAAATGATAGATTATAGGAATTGTTTTTGTCTTTGACTATTGGCACATGGGTTTGCCATATCTTCATTTATATTCATCACTTCTGGCTTCAAGGGAAATTCATGTTGATTTCAAGGGAGTTGAAAAACTAGCTTATGGCATTGAATATTAACTTGATCTTAACATATTCATCAATTTAACAGTTGGTGTGGGTTTGCCATTGATTTGATTTTTCGTGTATGCTTTGAATTATGGGAAATGTACAAAATCCTTAAGAATATCTTAATGTGCAACAGAAATAAAAGGAAAGGCAACTTGTTCTTGGTATGTGACTTAAAATAGCGAATGTTTTCTGTGTTGAGCTGCTACACCATCATAAGCTATGCATAACAAAATCATTAACTTCACCCTTGGGAATTTGGTGGCAAGATATTTCTTTAAGTTAAAAATATGTGATACTATCATTTTAGAGCTGGGATTACTGGCTGCATTTATACTTGGACTTTTAAGCTAGAAAGATTATCATTTTTGTCAACATTCAAGTTGGTGTTCCCGTTTCATTGGTTAATTGTTCAAGGATAAAATCTGATCATTAGAATGTAAAACTCTGGTAGGATGGTTGTTAAAAAGAGATGCGACCTAAGTATGGGCATGAAGAACCTCATGGAAATGAAATATGCATTTTCATATTTATGTAGCCTTAGCCATTCCAGTCGTTCCTTGGTATGTTTTCTACATTTACATTAATAATAACTGAAATATAAAAGGAAATGCCATACATTTGTTCTTGGCTTGACATGTATTTCAAGCAAAATAACATAATTGGAAATATTGGACATTTTAATGTGTATTTTGGATGCCTTCTTTTGATTTTGTTTAATTTTCTTGGTTAGATCTTGCAGCATCTTGTGTCACATCGGTTGTTTATTTGCTGCCATTTTTAGACCTTCTTTAAAGTCAATATGGGTAATGGGGTTAAGGTGCTTCCTTTATGTATCTGTCAAATTTTGTTTAAATTTTTAGATTGACAATGATGAACTGCTGTGCAGGGTGGGAGGGTTTCTAATTGCCTTTTCTATTTATCAGTTCCGCCGAATGTATTCACAGATGCTGTAAGATGCGCAAGCCTCTCTGCTTCGTCAGCTAATGGCTGGACAAGGGTCATTGTAGAGAAGCCCTTTGGTCGGGATTTCGAATCCTCATCTGGTTTGACAAAATCTCTCAAGCAATACTTAGAGGAGGATCAAATTTTCAGGTGGGTTTTTTCTGACTGGGGTTGGTTCTTATTAGTAATAATGGGCAATGATTTGATTTATTTATTTGTTTTTATCTTTATCTTTTCAGGATAGACCACTATTTGGGGAAGGAGCTGGTGGAGAATCTATCTGTCCTCCGCTTCTCCAACCTCATTTTTGAACCCTTGTGGTCGAGGCAATATATAAGAAGTGTACAGCTGATATTCTCTGAAGATTTTGGCACCGAAGGGCGGGGAGGGTATTTTTCTTTCTCAAATAGTAGTTGTGTTTAATCAGCCCCATTCTGTTCTTGAACTCATGATCCTTTTTGCGTGTGGGTTGTTTCAGGTACTTTGACAATTATGGGATAATAAGAGACATAATGCAAAACCATCTGCTCCAGATACTGGCCCTCTTTGCCATGGAAACCCCCGTCAGTTTGGATGCAGAAGATATCAGAAATGAAAAGGTTTTTATTTTTGTTTTTATTTTCATTCTCACTAAAACAGGATAATGTCAAGTGTTTTTGACTAAATTGGTTGGTGGATGTTAGGTCAAAGTTCTACGTTCAATGAGGCCTTTAGAACTTGAAGATGTCGTCATAGGGCAGTATAAGAGCCACACATTAGGAGGTGTTACTTACCCAGGTTATACCGATGACAAGACCGTACCCAAAGACAGCCTAACTCCAACGTTTGCTGCAGCCACCCTTTTTATTGATAATGCTCGATGGGATGGGGTGCCTTTTCTAATGAAAGCCGGGAAAGCTTTGCATGATCAGAGGTGTGTGAAACTAAGGCTTCGTTTGTTTCGGTGAAAAATATTTTATGTAGAAAACATTTTTCTATATATGGTTGCGACTTTAAAACTAATGTGGTAGTGGTTGTATTAGTGGTGGTGTAGTGTGATGGTGATGGTGTTGGTGAGACTTCAGCCCGGAAAACGTTTTCTACTTTTCAAAAGTGAAAAATGTTTTTTGCCCAAATAAGTTTGTTTTTTGCTGACCTCAGGAAGACATTTTTCGTTTTTCGTTGTACTAAATGTCAGAACATGCTGAAAATATTTTTCAGAAAACATTTTCTGTGGAAACAAACGAAGCGCAAGAAGAGATTTCAAGTCATACTGCTTTCATCTCTATTGAATCTTTTGATATTTACTCGTGTAATGCTTGCATTTTCTCCTCAGGGCTGAGATAAGAGTACAGTTTAGGCATGTGCCTGGTAATCTGTACAACCGAAATTTCGGGCCAGATATTGATCAAGCAACAAATGAGCTTGTTATCCGTGTGCAACCAGACGAAGCTATCTACTTGAAGGTCAATAATAAGGTCCCCGGTTTGGGTATGAGATTGGAAAGCAGTAATCTAAACCTTCTCTATGCAGCAAGGTATAATTTAAGATTTTTGTAGATTATTGAGGAGATATTTTGTAAACGCCCATATATTCCTTGTGAAATGGATTGTATATCGAGAACTACAATGCGAAAGTTTATTTTTTTAATTTTTATATAGAGGCCAGAATTTGAATTTTCTAAAAGAAAAATGAAAAGAAATTTTAACATATTAATCCATGATTGGGAATTGATGATTATGGGATTCTGTACAATTGTATGACAAAATGTGGAACTCAAGATCGTATTTGTATTGAAAATCTGGAAAATTACACTCATCAATGTTATCCTGTGTTTTTGCCTTGTAGATACTCAAAGGAGATTCCTGATGCATACGAGAGACTTCTTCTTGACGCCATTGAAGGGGAGAGGAGACTGTTTATTCGGAGTGATGAACTTGATGCTGCTTGGGCGCTCTTCACGCCTGTATTGAAAATGCTAGAAGAGAAGAAAACTATTCCCGAGTGTTATCCTTATGGGAGTCGTGGTCCTGTTGGGGCTCACTATCTTGCAGCCAGGTACAATGTTCGATGGGGCGATCTTGGTTTAGAAAAATAGATTTGAGAATGCTCTCTGTGATTTGACAAATGGTGTGAACTAGCTCACGATAGATTTAGTTTTGTTGGGTTTTCGGTATGATTATAGATGAAACTATTGAAGTTACTTCATTGGGAGATTAGAGTTGATAATAGCCATGGGCTCGGGTTGATAGTAGCTGTGGTAGTAATGGTCTGGACCCGGCTATTGACCTGAGGCACTGATCGGGAAAGTCATAAAGGAATGTTAAATGAAGACGAACGCTCCAAGCTGAACTTTAACATTGAATGCATAAGCTTTTCTGTTTTATTTCTACTAAACTATTTTTTTGGGCAATGATTGTTCTTTGTTTGTAACTGTTATAGAGTTAATGGGTGGTGGTACTTTTTTAATTCATTCATACTTTCTTAAATTTTTTTTTTTTGTTTATTTATTTATTTATTTATTTCAAATTTGGCATGACTTGTTAGAATTATTTTTAAGGATGTGTTCTTAGGTTTATTGAGGGAAAAGAAAGGGAAGGAAGAAGCGATTTTTGTGTCTAGTATGCTTGAATCGAGTCGACTTGGTTGGAATTTGATTAGGTCTTTCTGTTTAGTTCTGTAAATGGGTTGAGCTATGTAGTAGGCTATTTAAGCTTGTCTTGAAAATTTAATGAGTTTAAGAATGTATTCAAGTTTGATTTGTTTACATGACAAACAAACATTGAATAAGATTTTAATGAGTCAAATATGAACTCAGTTCGAGTAACTTGGCTTTTTATAATGTAAATAAGTTTATTGAGCTAAATATTAAGTTGTTCAAATTTTGTTTGAAAAATTAACAAATTTTAAAATATGTACAACTTCAGTTTGTTGAATAATGATATAATTTTAAATAATTTTTTAATGGGTCAAAATCGAGTAACCTAGTTTATTTTACAACTTACAACCTTGTTACTACTTTGATTGGAAGAGAGAAAGCTTTTGATAATTACAAGAATTTAGAGGAAACTTTTGATTGAGCATTTTATTGCTTTATAGAAAATTTGTCCACAAATACCTACTAAAGAAAGATTTTGTTTGATACCATCTTTGAATTCAAGTGTGATTTGGGTGATATGTCAACAACTAGCTTTTAAAGGGTCCCTCATGTGTCTCCAAGGTGGGCAGCATATATATATCACAAACCAATTGCTCAAACACTATTTTCTCTTCTCCTCGAGAAAACAAACAAAAAAAAATTAAATGCTCAATGAAAAATAAAAATAAAAACTATAACTTGTGTAGGAAGAACATTACTAGGTCTAGGGGCATAAAAACTTGCTTATAAATGAAGATTGAGGGTTGATTTTTTTTCATTTGTTTAGTGGATTTTATTGGTAAACAAGTTTCTAACATAAATATATGGTTAGTCCTCGAAATATGTCTCAAGTATCATTTTGGTTCTTGATATTTTAATTGCTTATGATGTTCGCTTGAGTTAAGGAGTCAAATGAGTTTTTGGGGATAAAGAGACTTATTAAACCTTGAAATCTTCTAAAGTCGACGATTTTTCTCACTATAAATTTCATTGTTGTTTGACGGATCTATGAATCTATTCTAAATATCATCAAATTCCTCAAATTTTAGGCGGCAAGAAATTCTTTAGTATTAAATCGGGATATTCAAGAAGAATAAGTTCACTTTCTTATGGACTTATTGAGAATGATTCGGATCTCGTTCATGATTGAACCTAGGAGTTAACTTTAGAAAAAGTTTATTCTTTTTTGTCGGTACACCGTTTCCAAATTATTTAAACACGCATTGGATAAGTTGTTGGCCAAATTGACAATTTAAAATATCAAAAATTAAAATGTAACATAGCACGTGTTTTAAAAATCGACAATGCACTCGTTTGGTATAAGGCTATGGGGCTAAAATAGTCACAAAAAGATAAAAATAAACTAAAGTCAATAAGACAAAATGTCATATCTAAATCATAATCATTTTATTTTTTTTTCTTACAAAAGTCAAGATAGTCAAAAAGCTCATCCAAACGAGACTTTTTAATCCATGTTAAAATAGCAAAAAAATATAAAAAATCAACTCACATCCCAAACGAACCCAATGTATTTGACCTTAGATATGACAAAAAGAAAAGAAAGAAAAGAAAAACCCCTCCTATGTGTACTACTTTTTAAATCTTCAATAGAACTTTAACTTTATCCACAGACTTTACCTCATTATAATGATTGTGATTATACAATAAATTTGCTGGATTGACGGAGGTGGCATATTGTTGGAGAATTTTCCTAGAAAAACATGATTTTCTTGTTGAATTTGAGAAAATGATTTTCTTGTTCAACTAACACGAGCTATTCTCATGAATCTGTACATCAAATAACAGTATGCGAAAATATTAGATACATAAACCAAAACACTCAAGGACTCACAAAATCATTGATCATCACATACATTTTCACTGTAAAAGAATCGACGGTAATCAATTGACCAGTTGTAATTAACAACAATGTTAGAAACACATAACTTCACACACAAAATATGTGAATACATAAAATAAAATAAAAAAAGATATGAATAGATAAGATTTTATAGTATTTATTTGTGGATCCACTTAAAAATTCTATCCACCATTTTACCTTTTTGTGTTTGATTTCTCTGTTCTCAAATTTATTGAGTAATTAATTAATGTTTTAGAGTTCCAAACTGCCAAATGCATGGAGTGAAGCTACGTAAGGGGCAACAAATTGGCCAGAGATCCTCATTCATCAAATCTTTGTTTCAAAACAAAATAAAAACTTTATAAGTGCGGCAATATTGACTCAACTTCATTAAATAATTAAGAATAAAAATAATTCAATATATTTTACGATTTCTCATTTATCAGGAACACTAGATAAACAATCACTATGAATGGCATGAGCAAACTAAATCATGAGATACCTTTTGAAGAACCTGTATTGGAGTTGGAATCAAGTCTATTACTTTTCCTTTAAGACAATGCACACACTTTTCTTAAAGGTCGATCATTATGAAAGAACACTACATATATACGTACACAATTTACAAAACTAATGCAAAATTCATTACATGCTGTGTTTGGTTAGGGGATTTGAGGAGGGATTTGGAAAGGGAAATGGAAATAGTAGGTGAAATGTGAATAAAAGATATCAATATTTCACCTAGTTTCACACACCTTTTCTCTTTTCCTTTCTAAATCCCTCCCCAAATCCTCTAACCAAACACAGCGTAAGGAAATGTTTGGTCACATGCGACTCAACTATTGGGTCATTTAACCTCTCATTTAGGAGCACCAAAATTTTTTTTAAAAATTCTTATTGTTGAAGGTCTCTGTTTTTTTTTTTTTCGTTTTTTTTTTTTATAATTATAATAAGATAAAGTCTCATTTAATATTTAACCTATGCTTGCAAAAATTTTGTACTGCTATTTTGTTTGGTTTCTTAGAATGAAATTATCATCATTCTCTTGTTTAGTTTATTAAAAAAAATTATAGAAAATTATATTTCAAATGGAATTATCATTCATTATTGTAAGTGATCATTCTATAAGAAGACTAAAAATTTAGCATTCTATTTCGTTCAACTTTCATTCCAATAAACCAAACATAACTTCTTTGCTTTAGCAAGACAGCCAAACAATTAAAACAAATAGAGCATGCTTCAATTGGATATAAGTAAGCTCAATTGTACTTTAAGGAAAAAAAGAGAATAATAATGATTAAGCATGTGGTGTGGATCAACTTTCCTTTACAGGAGCACTAAACAGAAAAAGTTCTATGCAATGAGCAACCTTGGAAGTGACATTCCAAAGTAACGATTCCTTCATTTTAAGGATCATGAGTTTTACATAAAGCACTCAAATAGGTATTAGGAAAAGGTTATCTAGTGGAATCAATCCGAGTCATATGGTTCACAATCAAATAGCCTTTCTAGATCCACAAAGCCACAACATATATATTATTTGATGCCAAAATGGGGCTTTTATGTCCATGTTGGATAAGGCAAGTGCAATTTCAATTCATGAGACTACGATGATATAGAATAAGTAGCTAAAAAATTTCTTCAACGACTGAAGTGTTAAAAATTCACGAGTACATCAAAAAAGAGAGACCAAGTTGAGATTGCTGTTACCAAGTTAGTTAGGGAACCGAGCAAGTGATGTCGAATTACCAAGCGTATAATAACTTCAAATTTGGTAGTTAACGTTTAGAATTTTAAATTGATGTTCTTTCTATTTTGAAAATTTATGTTTTAGTTTTACCTTAATTTAGAAATTCTTGTTTTGAGTGTCACTTATTTTGGCATCTTTTTTTAGACATTAGAGCTTTACTATTTTTAGTAACTTTTTCCATGTTATAAAATGATTAGAATTAGTCTTTATTATAAATATAGTTACAAACCTTCATTAGAAATAGTTTATTATAACTTCTATATCTTTCTTGTCAAATTAAGATTTTTTTTAATGTATTTTAGACTTCTTTCGCCTATTCAATGTCTATTTTTGCAATTAGATAAGTGAAGAAAAAAAAATTAATAGGTGCCAAGAGGGCACCACGTGGCACCCTCCCAATCACATCAACTAGCATCCCATAATTTTAGCATAAGTTAATCAACCCTACTTTCTAAATTAATAAATATAAAATAAAAAGAGAGAAAATATCTTCTTAATTAATCAAGAAGTATGCAACCTTATCCTTATGCGGAGAAATTATTTCCCTAGTTTGAATAAAGGGCAATCACTTTATTTTATTATTATCATTATTTATTTTTTTGACTCAATCAATTTTCACTCTACTTTTTCACATTTGTGGCGTCTTTCATGCACAGCTCATAGATATACAACTTGTTTTCACCATATTGATTGCATGGACTTATTACATGATGGGTACATATTACTATATTATCATATTACTTTGAAGGAAAGAATTCCTTAATTTCCACTTCATTGTCATGTGAACACACCAATGAATTAATTAGTGTTTTCTTCCTCACTATTTCGGCTGTGATCATCTAAAGTCACCGACTGAGAAAAAACATTCAAAATTGGGAAATTTAAAGAATACATACATCTTTGTCAATGGAGGTATTCAAGGTCTTCCTGTCATTGACAATTTTACATACTTTTAGCTGTTGTCTTTGTGGAATACAGTACCCTCTCTCTCTCTCTCTCTCTCTCTCTCTCATACCAACTTTGATTTTATAACATATTCAACCACCTTTGGTTAGCAAGAAGATGAGATTGCCCATATTATTAGTATAGCCCATGTTTATCGATTGCTATCCAATTATAAAAAACACACGGACACACTCTTCATTCATTCAAGTCCGGAAACAGAATCTCTATTTCATAATCAACGATTGTGAAAGAAAAAATATATCTTAACTATAAATTTATAAATAATACCGACAGTTTTAAAATTCATAATGACAAAACAGTATAAAGATTGTTGATTTTGGAGTTTGATAAAGAAGAGACTTGTCTCGTCTAAAATTTTGCATTGGAGGGTAGCTATAGAACCCATCAAGTAGATTATTCATACAAAAACACTTGTTGATTGGATATCAACAACAAATACCTGATCGAATTTCATTTTAAAGGAATAGACGACTAATATAATTTTAATATTAGACATTTTATTTTTTAATAATTGATTTACTCGACAAACTTTACAAATTAAATTATTTTAATCATCAAAATAAACCTAAGGTGGATCTACAACAACGTAAACTGGACCCTCTAATCAAATTTTTAGACCGAGACAAGCTTGGTTGTTTTGGTAATGTGTGATACATTACCTGACTTCAGCTCCAACTAGAAATGGATTAGTTTACGGTTTACCATGTAAGTCCACAGTCCATGGCAATGTGCTCTCTTTGTAACGTTTTTTCTTTCCCACTGTAAAAACCATTATGTAATTATAAAAAAAAAAATAATAATTGTGAATTCAAAATTTGAAAAAGAGAGCTCTATACCTTGACAATCACAGTGGAAGGTCATGAAAAGTCTTGGCCTTTTCATGTCCCCTTCATCAATCAAAGAGGCCCCATTTTTCTCCTCTCTTCTCCTCATAGAACCCAAGGCTTCAAACCAACACCCAACAGAGGTACCCACCATGGCAGAGAACAAGCCAACAGAGATCAAAGACTTGCAAATTGTTGTTACAAACAAAGATGATGATTCAAAGAAGCAATTGGCACCGAAGAGAAGCTCCAACAAGGATCGGCACAAAAAGGTCGACGGTCGAGGAAGGAGAATACGTATGCCGGCGCTATGTGCTGCTCGGATTTTCCAATTGACGAGAGAATTGGGTCATAAATCTGACGGAGAGACGATTCAGTGGCTGTTACAGCAATCCGAGCCATCGATTATTGCAGCGACAGGCACAGGGACTATTCCTGCCTCGGCTCTTGCAGCTACAGGGTACTCTGTTTCAGAACAGGGGACCTCTGTTTCGGTTGGTTTGGATTCAAATAGGACTAATTGGACTATGATCAATAATAATAGTAACATGAGTCGATCACACATGGCAACCGGGTTGTGGCCGCCTGTCCCGGGATTCGTGCACAATTCTGGTATTTCAACATCAAATTCATCTACCGAAAACTCGAATTTCTTCCTGTCTAAATTGGGCTTCCATGGTTTCGAATATCCAAATATGAGTTTTTCGACGATTTTGAGCGGAAATTACCAGAATCTTCCGGGTTTAGAGCTCGGGCTTTCTCCAGAGGGTCATATTGGGGTTGTCAACACTCAAACACTTGGCCAATTTTACCAGCAGATGGGGCAAAGCCGGGGAGGCGGCGATCCAATGAATCAGCAGCCGCAGCAACAACAACCCGATAAGGATGACTCTCAGGGATCAAAGCCTTAAAAGTCAGCAAGTCAAAAGGAGTGTACAATGAAGATTTATCAGGCAGATTCAAGAGTTTCAGATGAGTTAGTTACATGGATTCTATTTCGCTACCGCTATTGCCCCTTCGTTTGCTGGGTATTTTAATCCGTGTCTCGGAGATCAGGTACTGTGATTTTTGGCTTTACATACACATGTATAGAAAGTTCTTGATTGCGAACTTTGATCATCCTTTTTTGAGTTTGTTATTTGCATTTTGGATTAGGAAGAACAGAGTGGCTTGCAGGGTTGATTGTTATTCATCTTCTAGTTCTACTCAAATTTTGAGGTGTGTTTATTGTTATACAATAGTTCTATAATACTATAATTATAGGCAATTCAATTGCTTGTTTTCTTTTTGACACTGAAATTTCCAGTGTAGATGTGGTACTACTTGATATCTAGTTGTTTGATATTGAACTAAAGTGATCTTCCATAGTATTCCAAACTGTTGCAAACTCCAGTTTATGATCATATTAATTAGACTAGTCTTCATCTATCTTGATCATTTTGTGTATGGTTATATAATATGAAGCTCAGAGACAGATATTGATATGGATACAAACATAGTAATTAAAACAAAAAGCAGAGACCTTGGGGGATATGGAAAAAAATTATACTTTCATCTATTACATAAATATTACATCTATAAACAACTAAAATTAATGAAAACTGAAACTATTTTAACATTTTTAAGAACGCACACTACAATTAAAACATCTAGAGATTAGATCTGTGTTGCATTATCGATCGTTTGATATAAATAAGTTATATATTTTATAAAAATTAAAATAAAAAAATTTAACCCTCATATTTCTAAATATTATGATATGATGCTGAAATTCGCGTTGAAAAATTAAATTAGACTCCATCGTGCCAAATGAAAAATACATATATTACAAAATGGACATGTCCCTTGACATGAATATATATTAAAAAACAGACATGCCACGCGGCATGTGAGCACATGTCCTCGCAGGTTTTGGCATATTCATGTCCTATGTGTATTTTACATGGCTACCATACCTATATTGATGTGTTGGTATTTCATATTTCAGGAATATTTCCATTTTTTGTCCAAAGGTTTTCACGGTGTCATTTGGTTAGCTTTGTACAAAAGAGAGAATATTCATCAAAACCAAAAATGAGAACAATAATGGTAACCACCAAAACAACAACAGCAATGGGACACCATTTGGTAGAGTCTACTAGTGAGCTAGCTAGTTATAGAGCAACAACAAATAAATGTTATCTCTCTAGTGTACCCTAATAAAGCTCTCATAGGATTTGCAATTATTTTCTCAAAAAATTCCAACCCAACCTCTTGCAGTTTTGAATTTACATGACATGATGATTCACTAATAATGCCTCTTGGCAGTTACAAGTAGTTCTGAGACTGCACAAACTTGCCAAACCAATGTATTCGTTGTGTAAAGTAAACTTGTCTAAACCTAAAGAAGTTGGTTGAGTGGTAAAAATTTAAGAATAAAATCTAAAATCTCGAATTGGAGTCATCTCAAGGAACCGCTAGAGTTTTGTCCGGTTGTTAATTTCAGGATCTGGGATTAGTTGAGATATGCACAAGTTGGTCTGGACACCAAGTTATTAAAAAAAAGTCACCGGCTATAATACCGACTTGTTGATGAATAATTTTGGGTTAGCCATCCTAACCATAGGGCAAAGTCTAAGGTTATGTCTGATTCTGTAATTGGTGTCTGTATAAGTAGAACAACGGTATAGGAATTATCTCATGTGTTTCAACCATTTTTGGGGTTAGGTAGATTGAGTTCTCCAGAAGACTGTGTAACACTCTGTCCCACATTGAAATTTACTTGTAGCATAGACTGCATAACATGATATTAGAGTTTTGATTTGAGTGGATCTTGAGTTCAAGTTTTGTTGCCATATTATCTCAATCGTTGTGCAGTGTGTTTTATTTGTCTTCATGCACATTTTTCTTGATTTGTCCATCTCTTCATATGTGAGACAGATAGGGTCTCATGGTGAGGAAGAGCGTTAATTTATATACGTTGTTGAACTCATTTTTTAATAGTTTAAACTTTTAAGACTCAATTCAAATAAATTCCCAAGAGTAAAATCTATACAATATTTCCATATCCTGTGTCCGTGCCCGCCCTTAGAATTTCTATTCTTGTTGTTTTTTACTATTTTCCATTAAAGTTTGCACTCTACTCATCACCAAAAGTGCTAAAACAGCCCATCTATGCTGTATTATGCAATGATGTGATTAAAGAACCTAAAAAAGAATCTGTGTGTTTCCACTTTCCAAGTCAGGAGGACGATGATGGATTTATTCTTATTTTGAAAAGAAAAAAATAAAAAATATGATCTTAAGAATCTTTGTGCTTAAAAAAGGCAGAGGCTTAAGACTCACATTGGGTTTCATTCATTACTACTATGCTTGTGTTTTACTTTGTTCAATTGTATATTATTTTGCAAGACATCACCATAAAAGAATTTTAAGAAACCAAAAGTTCTGAAAAATTAATACCATAATAATTAAAAAACTTATGTCTGGTGATCTTTCTTAAATTTTGTAGTAATCAACGGTGTTGTGCATAATTAATTTAATAAATGTAACTCATCATATATGTTCAATTATGAACTATAGTGTAATAAATACTAAAAATTAAAGAACAAATTGTGAGATGGAAGGACGGGATTTTCGCCACTGACCATACCATGGCGTTCTCGTGGTGCATTTTTTTTTTTTTCTTGTATCATCCTCTGTCTCGTGTTTTTTTTTTTTAATTTTTAATTTTGACAACTTATTTAAAACATATAGAAAAATGATATACAAATCTAGTTTTTAAATTTATTTTATATTAGTTGATAATTAGAGAAAATATGAGAGAGAGTGTTACCTTTAATATTCTAATTAATTGTCATATCACTGAATTTGAAAATTGAATCTAATTTTTGATCTTGAATAACAATGCTCAAATATATATATATATATAGAGAGAGAGAGAGAGAGAGAGAGAGAGAGAGAGAGAGAAGAATGTTAAGGGCCTTAAATTTGCTGGTTTATTTTCAGTTTGCAGTGGGCCAAATTTGCAAGGATCCATAATCCAGAATATATTGACATGATCACTAGATTCATCA
This sequence comes from Camellia granthamiana, assembly GCA_036172215.1. Lineage (NCBI taxonomy): Eukaryota > Viridiplantae > Streptophyta > Magnoliopsida > Ericales > Theaceae > Camellia > Camellia granthamiana. Next base: position 124,315,191 of record CM069912.1, read on the forward strand.
CCCAATATAGTAACATCATCAGAATCAAAGCTTAGATTAGCATATATGTTATGTTGGAACTAAACTTGATGAAAGATGAAGTTGATTAAGAATAGGGTAAATTACATTTTTTTTCCCTCAATTTCATCTTTGATCTCTTATTTTTTAAATACAAAAATTAAGTCTTTATAATTTAATTTGTATTTCACAATTTGGACCTCCAACATACTGTTATAATTTTGAACAAAAAGTGTTTTTTAGGGGCATTTGAGGGGGGAAAAAATGCATGGCAAATTATGTTTTTTTCACTCAAATCTCTCATGTTTCAAAAAAAAAAATTTTTTTTTGAAATTTTAAATGATGGGGTGATAGAAGGAGCACACTAAAATACAAAATGAAATTTGAGTAATTATTATTGTAATAAGTGGGTTCAATGCAAAATTTAAGTGACAGTTCACAATGAAAAGTGTAATATACTCATGAGAATATAACGGTGTACATTGCCCTTAAGCTGAGATTATTATGAAGAATTTTGCATATATATATATATATATTAGCATATGACGGTAAAATAACAAATTATTTTTTTAGTAAGATACATATTATTTATATTTAATATTTTTTTCATTTTATAGTTCATAAGTAAAAAAATTAAATATAAATTTATGAGTTGTATATTAATTACTTCCGCTCTCCACCCAAACAAATTTAGTCGTTAATCAATATATTTTTTAATTTTCTTTTGAAAATATAATAATAAATAATTTGGTTTATGATTTTTCTCTCCCCCAACCCATACATTCAATATTTTTTCCTTTAAAACGTATTAATAATATGTGCAATTTACAAAAAAAAAAAAGAAAAAAAAAGTACAAATAATTTTATGAAATGTGTTCATGCTATTTAAAAATTAAAAAAATTATTTAAAAGAGCTCAATTAAATGAAATTTTAAAATTAATAGAATTTAATAACTTTATAAAGAACAAAATAATTGTGTAAGACATTTATTTTTGAGGGTTTGGCTTCGGACTGGAAGGTGCTATTGGGCCTGTGGGGGCCCATCACGGGTCCCATTTTGATAATCTAAACAATTCAATGTGTAGAATTTGTTGAATACTATATACCTGTAAAAAATCACGTTGATCGGATATCGATAGCTATTTCACCATCCAGATTTCTGTCAACCGTTTATTTTTTCACCGTCCATTTTATTTTATATAAAACTGATTTGATCACATAGCTATCAATATCCGATCCATGTGATTTTTTATAAACATATAGTACTCAACGAGTTATACACATTAAACCGTTTGGATTATCGAAACGGGACCCATGATGAGCTCCTACGGGCCAACAACACTCTCTAATCCGATCATGAACTGGAGGGAAGTCAATCCCTATTTTTAAATTTTATTTGTAAGGATTTCTATTATGAAAATTTTAAGTTACAAATATTTAGGATTGAATGGCATAAAGATTTTTTTTTTTAAAAATTGTAGTTTGAGACCTTAAAACTCTAAAAACAGTCTTTGTTAAAATATTTAAAAAAAAAAAAAAAAATCATTTACAATATGATATATTAAAATGATTGGATAATCTCATATTATTTTTTCTTTTTTTAAAGTTATAGCATATTGCATTTTTTTAGTTTTTTAATAGTGAAATAAGTCATATTGTTTAGCAATTTTGTTAGTTTTCTTAAGTCCTTTTTTTTTTTTTTTTTTTAAACTCTCATTTAGGAAGACCTTTTTTTTTCTTTTACTATTTTTCATTTTTAATGAATTTTTTTTTAAAAAAAAAAGAAAGAAATTGAATGAAAATTTTATTTTTAATTTTAATTTTGTGTAACTTAGAGCAACCAATTTTTTTTTTTCTTTAAAAGATAGATTTTGAAAAAATTTCAACATGATGAATTAAGTTAGGGAGTAAAGGGAATAAGATTTTCTTTTTGGGTGGGACTAAACTGTGATAATTTTTAAACATTTCACTTTTTAGCTTGTTTTACGAAATAAGTTTTTTTTTTTTTTTTGAAAAATGACAAAATGGTCTTTTTTTAACTAAAAAAAAAACTAAAAAAATTACTTTAAAAATCTTAGGCACAGGAGGCCTTAATTACATACTTTGTGGGCTAATTTTCAATGTTCAAAAAAAGTACTTATAGTTTTATTCAATATATATATTTATATATATGATTCAAATTGTAATGTGAAGAACTAACCCTAGATCAAATTCTAAGTATTAATATGTGGGTATCAATTTCTGCAAAACTCATTATTAAAGCTATTCCAAATTTTAACCCTAAACTAAGTTCCAAATTAATTTTACATACTTGTAATACCCTTTTGTATGAATAGAGTTTTTCATTAAAAGTACATGAATAACATTTCTTTCTTTGAGTACACCTTCAATGAACAAACAAAATAAAAATGAAATGTAAAAATGTGAAAATAATACTACTGTAAAAATATTAAATTACTCTATACCTATAAACAAATCATACACTCTAACAAAGTTTTATTGAGCAAATCATATACTCTAACAGCGTTTGATTATCACAGTAAATTCACTAATTTAATTACTCTAAATTAATAAACATATCACATATTCTAATGGAGTTTTATTGAGTATCACTGCAAATATATTAACTAAATGAAAACATGTAATAGAGTTATAGATTAATTGTATACCTAATATAAACTTTAAGTTTAGGTGAAGAAGAAAGAGATATACAAAAGTTTGAAAATTTTGCAATTTTTGTTTTTTTTCTCTAGTTGATATATCCGTGGAAAGTTCGGGTGGAGAGATAAATTAAGATGATATATTATATTTCTGATTTTGTTTTATCTAGAATAATTTTTATCATTTAAAATTTGAATACTCAAGCTCCGTTTGGGAAGAGCTATTTGGGGTTTTTTTTTGGCTATTTTAGCTACAAAAAATAAAATATCACATCCAACATATAATCATTATACTATTCTCTCACAAAAAAAACTAAAAAAATCAAAAAGTCAAAAACCTCTTCCTAAACCAAACTTTAACCCAAGTTAAAATAGCCAAAAAAGTCAAAAAGCCAACCCATTTCCCAATCCTTTAAGGATAATATTTGTTTGTTTGTTTTTATTTTAATAGTCAATCAATTATCTGGTTTTTAAAGGATATTATCTTATATATGTTAATACTATTTGATTGTAATACTGAAATAGATTGGATAAAAAATATTTTTATTTATCTTTCCATAGTTTTATTTATTTATGTAATAAATAATTAGAAATTAAAAGAAAGGCAAATGAGCCTAGCGAGTTTGCCATGTAGGAAAGAGAAAGCTACCTTTGAATGAGAAGTTAGAATTAAAACTTCAGAAGTTTTTGAAGACTTACATTTGCTAATTATATATATATATGAGTAATGCTACGCAGTTCGAATTGAGCCCCCGAATCCCCCTAATTTACGAAACGACGTCGTTTCATTGTTTTCATTTTTTTTTTTTTTTTTTCTTTCAATTAGAAAATCAAAAGAAAGAAAGAAGAAGAAAGAGAGAAGAGAAGAAGAAAGAAAGAAGAAGATGAGAAGAAGGCAGAGGCGGAGGAAGAAGGCACAGGCGGAGGCGACGGCGGCCGGGCTGAGTTGCGACGATCGGCAGAGCTGCGACGATCGAACGATCGGCCGGAATGCAGGGGCCTCTGTGTGTGTGTCTCCATTCCCTCTTCTCTCTTCTCTCCCTCTCTGTTTCCCTCTCCCCTCTCCTCTCTCTTTCTCCCTCTCTCTCTCTTGCCTTCACCCTCTTTTCCCCCTCTTTTCCCTCTGTTTCCCTTTTCGGGGGATTCGTGGGGGAGCTCATTCGAGCTCCCAAGCTTTATCCATATATATATATATATTACATTGATCTCCCATAAAAGTATAAAGAAAATATTAGTGGTCTCACAGTTTTAATATAATTCTATTGACCTTCCTTTTAATAAGATGAAAGTAATTGAAACTTGACGTGGTTAGGCCTAGAAAGGCCATAACCCACTATGAACAACCCAAGCCTCCCACTTAGGGCCCAAGACATAACCCAACTGATAAGGCCCAGCACAGCCGAAAATCAACATGGCATGAAGGACCAATGATATTCAGACACGTGGCACGTAAAGGGCAAGCCACATCAGCAGACAAAGATCTGCAAAGTTATTGCCACTGCACATCGCCATTAATGCAGCCTCTCACAGCATTTATTACGACAACACCTCTCCGTCGGGACGGCATGCCCTCACCCTGAACAAGGTAAGCTACAGCATAGACCTGGGGCCAAGGTGACAGATAGGACGGGACAACGAAATGATTACCAAATGATATAAGTAGACGTTGGAGACAAGAAGAAGGGTAAGCTTTCTATCTCCAATCTCTCTCTACACTCTACTTCTCTTTCTAACTTGCTCGTCGGAGGGTTCGCTGGGGGACTCCCCATTCCCTGTTGAACTTGTGTGCAGGTTCTCTAGTGGGCTTGAACACTCAGTTACCGGTTGGAGAAGCGTGAATTAGTCCGACCCATCCCACCTGGGACCCGTGATACCATAACTGTATCATCAGTTGGCGCCGTCTGTGGGAAAGGCTTACTCCGCGCGCCAGTTGTGCTCACTGTCGCCGGAGACCCTGTTCCAATAACGCTTTCCTGCTACCCATCAAAGTGTATGGTCACAACCAGATCCATGGCTTCTCACCAAAATGCTGCCAACCACCAGGTCGACCCCCCCAATCCAAATAACCCACCACAGTATTTCATCGAGCTTACCAACAGCATTAACCACATGGCCGGGCAAAACCAAGCCCTGATAAATGCTCTACTCCAAAGAAACCTCCCTATGCCTCCTCTCTCACCTCCAGATATTCCGCCCAACCAAGGACGAGCCCCGAGCCATACTATCCAGCAGCCCTATCCGCCCAACTTCGAAGGCGTGCAACCTCCTCCAAATATAAATCCACCATCTCCACCCCCGCACCCATCGATCCTGGCACCAACCCCTGAAGGGGAGGCCAGTAGCGTCCAGCCCCCGCTGCCTTCCAGTGGTGACCACATTCCTCCCTGGGATGCAGAGCTCTAAGCCATGAAGATCTAACTCCAAGGGGTCATGCAGAACATCCAGCATAAACCCTCCACCACAGCCAACTCACCATTTGTTGCCTCCATCCGGGACAAACCTCTACCTCCCAAGTTCAAAATGCCCACCATCGACTATTTTGACGGTACGACGGACCCAGTCGACCATCTAGAGACCTACAGAACCGTCATGATCCTCCATGCATTCCCTGACAAGATCATGTGTCGAGCTTTCCCCGTGACACTGAAGGGGTCAGCTCGACTGTGGTTTAGCCAGTTGCCAGCAGACTCCGTCTCCACTTTTCAGCATCTCAGTGACTCTTTTCTCAGCCATTTTATTGGAGCCCATTGCCAACGACGCCCGACAACCTAACTCCTCAACATTCGACAAACCGAGGGGGAGTCGCTACGCAGTTTCGTTACCCGCTTCAACACCGAAGCCCTGCAAGTAGCAGAAAATGATGACAAGGTCATCCTCACTGCTTTCATGGCCGGTCTGCAGTCCTCCGACTTCCTGTTCTCCCTCTCTAAAAACCCCCCGACCTCCATGACCGCCCTACTCTCCAAAGCCCAAAAGTACATGAATGCTGAGGATTCCCTAGCCGCCCGGCAAGATCCAATTCCCAAAAACCCGACCCCCAGAGAAAAGAGAAAAGACCCAGAACCCAAAAGCACCCAGTATAATAGCCAAACACTGCACTATACCGACCGACCCCCCTGAGCTGACCGGTCGGCACCAGCCCGATCGCCCGGTCAGTTCGAGCGGTACACATCCCTTAATTTCCCCATGGAACAAGTCCTCAACCAGATCCAGCGGGACTACCCCTTTAAATGGCCCCAACCTTCATGAACCCCTTTCAATCGAAAAGACCAGTCTAAATATTGCCGTTTTCACCAGGACCATGGCCATAACACCGATGAGTGCGTTAACCTCAAAGATCATGTCGAGACCCTAATACGTCAGGGACGTCTTAGCTGGTTCACGCACACTCGCCCTCAGCAGAGGCAAAGAACTGAGCCCCTCAGAAACAACCCCCGGCGTACCCCCCCGGCAGCCAGCCTAACCTAACCAAGGCCATGATCGTCCTCCACAGCAACCTCGGCTGCTAGGTAATCCCCCCCACCTGTTGGAGAAATCAGAGTCATTTCAGGCGGCCTTGTTTGTGGGGGACCATCCCATTCGGCTCAGAGGGCAGAACTCAGAAAGATAAGGCACGGCTCAGACAAAGCAGTTGCCACGGTCGACCGACCCTCCAAACAGCCCAAGCAGTGGACCGAGCCTATCACTTTCACGGACGCCGATTGTACAGGCATCCGTTACCCTCATGATGACCCTCTCGCCATTTCTGCCCTCCTCTCCAACTACAAGGTCAGACGAGTTCTCATCGACAACGGTAGTTCTTCAGACATCATCTTCCTCAACTGCTTTCGCCAGCTCAAAATTGGGAAGGAAAGTCTGTCTCCTCTCCAAACCCCTTTGGTCGGTTTCACTGGCGACCAGGTGACCTCCATCGGCTCCGTCGATCTTCCCATCACAATCGGTGAGTACCCACGGCAGACTACAAAGTTGCTCACTTTCCTTGTTGTCCATTGCCCATCCGCCTACAACATCATCCTTGGCCGCACCGCCCTAAATGCCTTTTAAGCTATTACATCAACCTATCACCTTGCCATTAAGTTTCCCACCGAACTGGGGGTCGGGACAGTAAGGGGAGAGCAGACTGTAGCCAGGGAATGCTATGTCGCCTCGCTCAAAGAAGTCAAGCTGAAGGAGGCCATGATCATTGAAGGACTTGACGTCCGAGATGAGGACGAGCTGGCCAGAGGGGAACCTGTGAGGGAGCTCGTTGAGGTTCCCATCGACCCCACCAACCCTCCGAAAACTGCCAAAATCGACAGCGAATTGTCCCCCCGAGCAAAGGCCGACCTTACCGCCCTCCTGATCGAGCACAACGATGTATTCGCCTGGACCCACTCAGACATGCCGGGTATTGACCCCTCATTCATAACCCATCGCCTCAGCATTGAACCCCATTTTCGACCTTACTGCCAGAAACAGCGCATTTTCCATCCGGAGTGCAATACTCTCATTGCCGCAGAGGTCGACAAGCTCCTTGAGGCATAATTCATCAAGAACGTGGACTACCCTAGATGGTTGTCAAACGTGGTCCTGGTCCGCAAGAACAATGGTAAATGGCGACTCCGTGTCGACTACTCAGACCTCAACCAAGCTTGCCCCAAAGACAATTATCCTCTTCCCTGCATAGACCTGCTGGTCGACGCCACGGCCGGTCACCAAATGCTTAGCTTCATGGATGCGTTCTCTGGGTACAACCAAATTCTGATGCACCCATCTGATCGGGAACACACCTCCTTCATTACCGACCGAGGCACCTACCATTACCGTGTGATGCCGTTTGGACTGAAAAATGCTGGGGCCACCTACTAACGGTTGGTCAACGCCGTTTTCCATCATCAGATCGGTCGAAATATGGAGGTATATGTCGACGACATGCTAGTCAAGAGCAAACTCTCTGCCAATCATCTGGCCGACCTACGAGAGACCTTCGTTACCCTACGTAAGTACCAAATGAAGCTCAACCCGGAGAAGTGCGCCTTCAGTGTAGGATCTGGGAAGTTTTTGGGTTTCATGGTCAGTCAGCGAGGCATTGAAGCTAACCCTGAAAAGATCAAGGCCTTGATTGAGATGCAGTCACCCAGAACGGTCAAGGAGGTTCAGAGACTCACTGGCCGAGTTGCCGCCCTCAACCGCTTCATTTCCCGTGCAACGGACAAGTGCCTCCACTTCTTCAAAGTTCTTCGGCAAACTTTTGAATGGACAACCGAATCCGAAAAGGCTTTTCAGCAGTTGAAGCAGTGCATGGCCAACCCCCCTTCCTTTCACAAGCAATCACGGGCGAGCCCCTCTTTCTATATTTAGCCGTGTCAAACACCGCAGTCAGTGCAGCTCTTATCAGGGAAGACGAATTTGTCTAACGACCGATCTACTACATCAGTTGGGCTCTCAGGGGAGCGGAGCAGAATTATCCACTGTTAGAAAAATTGTCTTTGGCCTTGGTCACTGCCTCCAGACGACTCCGTCCTTACTTCCAAGCCCATTCCATAGTGGTCCTCACCGACCAACCTTTGAAGAAGGTCATGCAGCAACCAGAATTTTCCGGCAGACTCCTGCAGTGGTCAATGGAACTCAACCAGTTTGACATCTCCTACCGACCTCGAACAGCAATAAAGGGGCAGGCTGTCGCTGATTTCATCCTAGAATTCACTAATCCTACCCCAACCACAGCCCCTCCACCCCCACCAACCCTTACCGAGCCAGAAGACCCTCATTCTTGGACCATCAACGTCGATGGATCATCCCGCAGGAAAGGCAGCGGGGCCGGTCTCATCCTCACCGCCCCTGAGGGTGGCTATTTCAAATGTGCTCTCCGTTTCTTGTTCGAGGCCAGTAACAATGAGGCCGAATACGAGGCATTGATAGCAGGTCTCTACTTAGCCAGGGACATCGGTGTCAGCCACATCCGGGTGTTCAGCGACTCTCAGCTCATTGTCGGACAAATTACGGGGGAATTTAATGCCAAGGAGGATACAATGCGGGCTTACAGGGATATTACACTCCCCCTTATTCGCCTTTTCAATAACTTCCACATCAAGCACATCCCTCAGACGGAAAACTCTAAGGCAAATGAGATGGCTCAGCTAGCTTCTCCAGACCAGTCCGACCTCAGCCATGGTGTCTGCCTCGAATACCTAGCCCACCCTGCCATCTCCCCCGACCAGCAAGAAGTGCAATTCCTCCAAAATGAACCCATTCCTTGGGCGTCCGACATCTTCCTATTTTTGACAACGGGGGCACTTCCAGATGACCAACAGCAGGCCACCAAAGTCAGGGCCCGGTCATCCAATTATATCCTCGTCAGTGGCGTCTTGTACAAACGTGATTTTTCACGCCCGTATCTGCGATGCCTCAATCTAGCTCAAGCAACCTATGTGATGCGGGAAATCCATGAGGGTATTTGTGGTAATCATTCGGGCGGCAGGTCTTTAGCCCACAAAATACTTCGCACTGGTTATTTCTGGCCCACTCTCAATCAAGATGCAACTGACTTCGTGCTCAAATGTGATAAGTGTCAGCGTTTTGCCAACATCCCCCATGCTCCTCCTACAGAGTTGATCACACTTTGCAGTCCTTATCCGTTCGCCAAATGGGGAATCGACTTAGTTGGTCCACTTCCCACCGGCCGAGGATAGACCAAGTTCGCGATAGTCGCCATTGATTACTTCACCAAGTGGGTAGAGGCAGAACCCCTTGCCACCATCATCGAGCGGAGCACAACCAAATTCATCTGGCAGTCGATCGTATGCAGGTTTGGCATCCCTCAAGCTATCGTCTCCGACAATGGCAAACAATTCGACAACGCCAAGTACAGGAAGTTCTGTGCAGACCTCCAGATCCAACCATGTTTCTCCTCCCCAGGTCATCCCCAAGCCAATAGCCAAGTCGAGGTTACCAACCGTTCTCTTCTGAAGATCATCAAAACTAAGCTAGAAGCTGCTAAGGGACTTTGGGCTGAGGAATTACCGAATGTACTCTAGGCTTATCGTACTACCGCTCGGACTCCCACTGGGAAGACCCCCTTTCGCTTAACCTACGGCGCTGAGGCGGTCATCCCAATGGAAGTCAGTCTGCCTACCCCAAGGGTTTTACATCCGAATCCAGAAGTAACCGAAGAGCTCCGTCGGGCAGACCTTGACCTAATCGAAGAGCTCAGAGAAACCACTGCTGTCAGACTGCCCTCATACCAACAGAAAATGAGAACACACTACAACCGCAAAGTCTGTCCAAGGGAGTTCGCCGTGGGGGACCTTGTCTTGCGCGAAGTAACTCTTGCCACCAAAAACCCGACTGAGGGCAAACTTGCAGCCAAGTGGGAGGGACCTTACGTTGTGAAAGCCCGATTACGTCCGGGCACTTACCGACTTTAGGACATGGAAGGTCAAGACCTCCCCCACCCATGGAACGCCGAACACCTGAAGCGTTACTTTCAATAAATTCCTACTTTTGGATTGCTCAGCTGTTGTATTTTATTTTCGGCAAATTTACACGCTTGAACATTCTTGCTCTCCCCTCACATAATGTAACTTTTTGATCAACTGGGCTACACTTTCCATGACAAAAATTTTATATCTCAGTTATCTATATGGCGTCTCCATAACATTTTGATTGCAGCACTCATAAAAAGCCTCAGCCAGACTGAGCACCAAACGCCTCGTCCAGACCGAGCGACAAAAAACCTCAGCCAGACTGAGCATGAAGAACTCAGCCAGACTGAATCGTTAAAAACTTCAGCCACACTGAACACAAAAAGCCTCAGCCAGACTGAGCACCAAAAGCCTCGACCAGACGGAGTCGTTAAAAGCCTCAACAAGACTGAGCACAAAAAACCTCAGCCAGACTGAGCACCAAACGCCTCCTCCAGACCGAGCGACAAAAAGCCTCAGCCAGACTGAGCATAAAGAACTCGGCCAGATCGAGTCATTAAAAGCCTCAGCCAGACTAAGCACCAAAAGCCTCGGCCAGACTGAGTCGTTAAAAGCCTCAGCCAGAGTGAGCACCAAAAGCCTCAGCCAGAGTGAGCACCAAAAGCCTCGGCCAGGCTGAGCATGACAAGCCTCAGCCAGACTGAGCGTAAACGCCTTGGTTAGCGCAAGACTGAGTTACTTCAAGCCACTGAATTATTTGCAAAGTCAGTGAATCATAGCTTACCCCTAACTGGGCACGCATACAGAGCTCGGTCAAGGCCATTCAAGCCAACATCATGCTTGTGGCATTCATAGACACACTTAGTCAAAATTTCAGGTCCATATTTTTACACCACTCTTTGCTTAGTCAAATTCCAAACTAATCTTTTATTACCAACACTCTTGCAACATGATTTACAACTCCATTTTTTGGGCATAATTTGAAACTTCACATCTCTAACATTCTTACATGTTTCCTTTACAAGTCAGACTATTTCCTTATTTATTAACAGTTGCAAGTCAGCCTTTTTCTTTACAAGTCAAGCCTAACTTTAATAAACCACTCTCACTCACTTCAACAGTGTGGCAGACACACACTTGTAATTTTATTACATCTTAACCTTCACTCTGTATTGAGTTTTTAATACAAGTTCGACTCCAATTTACATTGAAATTTTCACAACGATTTGTACACAAGCTTCACACACAAGCCACCATTCTCATTCATTTCAAATGCACAAGCAAGAACAATCGAATGAAAACACAACCGAAATTTATTTATTCACAAACTTGTACATAAGTTCATTACAGCATTTCAAAAAAAACAAAAAAAAAAACAAAAACAAACACACAAAAACAACTCTAAGTACAAATTTTGTTCACTTCAATTATTCCTCCTCACTGGAAACGAGGTCTTCTTCTTCAATACCTTCATCCAGGGAGGTCTGGGCCACATTGTCTTCGTCAATTTTACACTACTAAGGTCTAAGTCTGGGAACGGGTCTTCAACTTTACGCTTGAACATCTTCCAGCCACTGTCCTAGAACTCAGCTATTTCGTGCTTATAGAAGTCTGACCGCTGGAAGCTCTCAATAACTTCTGCCTCAATCCTGCCCCCAGCGGTCTTTCCCGACGAGCCCGCCCCCCCCAGACACTTCCCTCGCCAAGCTACTGGCGACTGCGGCATCGATCGCCATCTGAAATTCAGCAGACCCCTTAAATTGCTCAACTGCTGCGACGCATAGGTTTGGGTATGCCGCCCTTTCAGAGGCTGCCTTGGTCTTCTCTTCTTCCAACTCTTTCTCCAACCTCTCCCTCTCCTCCAGCAACTTGGCACGCTCATCTTCCAGCTCCTTTTGCAGCCCAGCAATCTTCAGGTCTGCATCTTCTTTTTCCTTGATCTGCTGGGCACGCAGATCTTCATTGCTGGTCATAGCCTCTTCAAATCGTTCGACGGCGACCGCGCATGTCTTTTGAGTATCCCCCAGCTTCTTCTGCTCGCCAGCAAGCTGGAACTCGAGCGACACTACCTTGCGGCGTTCGTCCTCAAGCTCCAACTTGGCCGCGAGCAGCTCAGTGTGGGCACGATCGGCAACATTCTTCTGCACCACCGCCAACACTCCTAACTTTTTCGCTTTCTCAGCCTCCTCCCAACTCCTGGCACACGTACCTCGTGTAGCCTTCTTCCAACTTGCACTCTCCCTCCTGAAACTTGCAAGTTGGGCCTTCAGCTCCTCCAACTGGGCTTTTGCCGCCGCCGCCGCCTTTCTCAGCAGAGCCCCTCCTAAGGTGGTTACCTCCATTTGGGCAGAACATAACCCCCTTAGCAGTTCAGCCTCATTGAACCTGGCCACCGAGCGGACGGCTGCATCATCCACTATCTCCACAAGGTGATCTGCAGCTGCCCTAACTGGGCCTTCTTCTCTCTCCAGTCGCCCAGACACCGCGCGGGCGTGGTAGATAGCAGTTGTCAGCCTGACCCCCCCTCCTTGGGGCACTCCCCTGGGGCTGTTCCTCTCCCCTTGGCTCAGGGCCAGTTGCCTCCCCTCTACTTGAACTTTCTGAGGCAACCACCTTTCTTGGGACCTCCCCCACTCCCTCCTCCTCTGCCTCATTGGCCATGGGGGTCTCCTCTGCCGTCACTTCCCTCCTCCTCTTCAAGGCAGGCTCCCCCTCACTCCTCTTCACCTTTCTTTTCTTCTTCCCCACACTGCCCATCTCCTAGTTGGCCCTCTGTTTCAAAGGATCAATCGGGGGCGGTCGTGGCTCAGATTCACCCAAGTCTTTTTCCCCCAGCGATTTGGGGCGTGGTCGAATCCTCTCCCGCGCGATCGGCTTATGCGGTTGGTCTTCCTGCGCCTCCTTGAACTTACTGGCTTGGGCGAGGATGGTCCTATCCTCCACCTCTTGTGCCATCCTTCTCGCCTCTAATTCCGCCCAGTCGAGGTCTCCACTGTTCGGTTGAGGACCCAACCCTACCGCAAACAAGGCTGACGACTGAACAAGCTCGTCCCACTTGGCCCCCTCCTTCTCCCGCCATTCCTTCACTTTCTTCACCCTCTCCTCCGCTGCTGCCCCCAGTCTTGGCCCCATCGATTTGGTGGGCACTTTCCAAACTGTACGCAACCCAACCCCTCCATTGGCGGACACGTAGAACCACCGCGACCTCCACCCCTTGATCAATAACGGCAGCCCCGCCACTAACCCCTTCACTGCTGCTGCTTGCAGGGTAACCCAAGTCTCCTGCTACCCTGACGCATTGTAGCACGCAAAAAACTCGTCCATTGTCATTTCAGCCCCCTCATTCACCTTCGGTCACACATTCGCACACGCCAACAAGATCTTCCACGCGTTGGGCATTAGCTGGCCTGGGGCTACCTTCAACCGGTTCAGTACATCCACCACTATCCAGGAGAGGGACAACCTTAACCCTCTCTTCAGTGCCTCATCGTACAAGGCGAACTGCCCCGGTCGAGCATCGGACGCCCTCTCCTTTGATTCCAGCAGTTTCAACTCTATCTCTGCAGGGATCTAGTACTTCTCCCGCATCCCCTCCAGCTCCTTTGCGGTAATGATCGACTTATCAGCCTTTATATGCCAATGATCTGGCTCCACCTGGCATATCGGCATTGGGGCCGCCATCATGGTGGAAGAATGAGATCGTACCACCGGCTCTCCTACCCTCTCCATTTGCCTCTCCGCCCTGTACTGCTCCGCCAACTCCACCGCATCGTCATCCCCAAGTGGATCAACCCTGGCGATTCCAGCTCCTTCTTGGGCCATTTCTGTGGTGTGTCTACGAATAGCTTCGGATGTAGGCGCAAGGAAATTCAAAAAATGTCGCAGAGGTGTATAGTCAGCAACAAAGGAGTTAACACTTGGAATGTTTTGATTTTTTGCAAAGAGGTAGGTAAATCAAATAATACCAAAGGCCCAAGGCTTGCCCGTATTCCAAGGGTCACAATTAATTTTCGCCAGTTTGAAAACTTTTCAAAAAAACTCCGCCAAAACTGTCTTTTCAACACCCATAATGACCTATCGTTTCACTTCTGGCTCAACGCCTAACCTCCCTCACCATGAGATGCTGCCATGTATACGACCACAATTCACTGCCCCCTCTCCTTACCCAGTCTTTTCCACTTCAAATCACCACGTGACACGCCGCCTTTCGAGCCCCGCGCCCCCCCACCTTACCCTTCGGGGTCGGCCCCTCCACTCGGCCACCCTTCGCGGTCGGCCCTCCTCATGGTCGGTCTCTCCGCTCGGTTACCCTTCGCGGTCGGCCCTCCTCACGGTCGGCCCCTCCACTCGGCCACCCTTCGCGGTTGGCCCTCCTTATGGTCGGTCCCTCCACTCGACTACCCTTCGCGGTCGGTCCTCCTCATGGTCGGTCCTTCCACTCGACCATTTCTGGTCGATCTTTCCTTTCACTCGACCTTCAACCCCCATCTTCCTCATTATTCCCTTCGTTGGACTAAAGCTGCACTCGAGAATGGGGAACTACTGACATGGTTAGGCCTAGAAAGGCCATAACCCACTATGAACAACCCAAGCCTACCACTTAGGGCCCAAGACATAACCCAACTGATAAGGCCCAGCACAGCCGAAAATCAACTTGGCATGAAGGACCAATGATATTCAGACACGTGGCACGTAAAGGGCAAGCCACATCAGCAGACAAAGATCTGCAAAGTTATTGCCACTGCATATCGCCATTAATGCAGCCTCTCACAGCATTTATTACGACAACACCTCTCCGTCGGGACGGCATGCCCTCACCCTGAACAAGGTAAGCTACAGCATAGACCTGGGGCCAAGGTGACAGATAAGACGGGAGAACGAAATGATTACCAAAGGATATAAGTAGACGTTGGAGACAAGAAGAAGGGTAAGCTTTCTATCTCCAATCTCTCTCTATACTCTACTTCTCTTTCTAACTTGCTCATCAGAGGGTTCGCTGGGGGACTCCCCATTCCCTGTTGAACTTGTGTGCAGGTTCTCTGGTTGGCTTGAACACTCAGTTACTGGTTAGAGAAGCGTGGATTAGTCCGACCCATCCCACCTGGGACCCGTGATACCATAACTGTATCATCAAAACTAATACAAATAATATGAAATCATAGTGATCAACATGAAAAAAAAAACATACATTTTAATATAAAATATATGACATAATTATTTTATTTATCTATATGACTAAGAAATTATTGAATAAAATGGAATTAAATATTATGTGAATTAAAATATTAAGAAAGCCCAATATAATTATGTCAAAATTATAAGATTTATTGTAATTTTTTTTTTTCAAATTTCAAATTTCAAAAGTATAATTTATCTCTTTTTTTTTTTTTAATTTACTATATTTGAAACAATTGTACATTGTCTATTACAATATGTCATAAAAAAAAATATTATTTTAAATTTTGTTTTAAAAAAAAGTACCCATTAACGTAACCAACAAGGTTCGAATCCCATCAATTATTTAAGGGTAAATTACAATTACCTCCCCTAATGTTTTTGACAATTATAGAAATTTCATTTGTAGTTTCAATAATTACATAAACTACCTTTATTTTGAAACTATTATTAAAATTAAATTAACATAATATGATAATACTGACGTTATGTACTATGAGTAAAAAATTTCAAGATTACTCTTATATATTTAAATAGTAAATTTCATTCACCTCCCCTGTGATTTTACAAAAAGTTAATAAAGACCTATACATTATTTTAATAATGTTAAACAAAATTATTAAATTCTATACAATATTTTAAAAAATTTCTAAATTGTTAAGACACATATATAGGCTTTGTTTGGGAAGAAGGGTTAGGTTGGGTTTAGGGCTATTTTAGCTACAAAAAGACAAAATAGGCTTTTTAGCTCAATAAGACAAAATATCACATCCAATCCATAATCATTACATTCTTTCTTTCACAAAAAGTCAAAAAAGTCAAAAAGCCATTCCAAATGAGACCTTTTAGCCTCAGGCTAAAATGGTTAAAAAGCCAACTCACTTCCCAAACAAATCCAAATAGTAGAATAACCAAATATTGCCTTGTCTAAAAAAAGAAAAAGAGCTAATAAATTGATCACGTGTTGCTAATAAAGATGTTTTATTTTTAAAAAAGATCACCAATTTTATAAATAATTATTTTGAGGAATTAGAATTTGGATAAAAATTTAAAAATACATATAGGTATTTCAATTTTTTTTTTCCCGTATGAAAAATACATATTTGGAGAAATTATCCCTCTTTTAATTTTCTTTATTTTATTTCTTTCATTTTTTTCTATTTATTTTCTCATTCATTTTTTCATAGTGTCACTACAGCAAATAGCAACACCATATAATTTATTATTATTATTATTATTATTATTATTATTTGTTCTCTTCTCTATAATTTTTCCTTAATTTTTTTCATCATTTTTTTTCTTTCATCAATGTTGGCTAGCATCACCCAATACCATAACAACCTACGAAACATGAATTTTTCTTTTGTTTTGTAAACATATTTGTGTATTAAATTTTTTTAAGAAAAATAAACATAATAACATTTCATATTTATAATTAAAAAAAACAATTTGACTTATAAAAATTACTAAATGTTACCTTATAAATATATAAAAAAATAATAATCATTTTATCTTTTCGCAATCCTATATTATTCTCAAATTTTAATTATCATTAAAAAAAAAGGGCAAATTACCAACACCCCCCTCGAGGTTTGACTAAAATACGGATTCCCCCCTGAGGTTTGAGAAATTACATCCCACTATGCAAATATAAACCCCATGGGGCAATTTGTAATTTTCCAAACATTAGGGGAAATTCGTATTTTAGTCAAATCTCGAGGAGGGTGTTGGTAATTTGTCCTTAAAAAAAAATTCAATATTTCTCACCTTAATAATAAAATTTTTAAAAATAAATATAAAAGTAGAAAAATATCTAATCATGTTACAATAAATTAAAATTAAATGATAGAGAATGAAAGATAAAGAAATTATTTGAAAATAATAAACTATTTAAATTTGTTATTTCTTACATCTAATTAAAATAAAATTTTACTTGAAGAAATAAATTATTTGAAAATAAAGAGATATTTACCAATAAATCTCATCTTACAAACAAGCACTCCAATTAGTTTTAAGTTTTTTTTATTGATCTGTTAAGTCCTAATGTGATAGGCTTGATGTGATACTCCAATGTGACAAGTATGAATGTGACATTCCAACTATGTGACAGTCCAAAAAAATTAAAAACTTCTTAGTATATTTTTCTTAAATGTGACAACGTAGCGGATATGATGTGGCACTTTAAAATTTTTACTCCAAAAAAAATAAAATAAAAACTCATCAGTGTACTTTTTCCAAATGTGACAACGTGGCAAGTATGATGTGACACTTTAAAAAAAATAAAAACTCTTTACTATACTTTTTTCAAACGTGTTAACATGACAGGTATGATGTGACACTCTAAAAAAAATAAAAACTCCTTAATATACCTTTTCCAAATGTGACAACATGGCGGGTATGATGTAACACTTAAAAATAAATAAAAATTCCTTAGTGTACTTTTCTCAAATGTGACAACATGAAACGTGACAATGTGTGACGGATATGATATGACACTATAAAAAAAATTAAAAAATCATTAGTATACTTTTTTCAAACGTGGCATGTGACGGGTATGATGTAACCTTCTAAAAAAACTAAAAATTCCTTAGTGTACTTTTCTTAAATGAGACAACGTAGCGGATATGATATGACACTTTAAAAAAATAAAAATTTCTTAGTGTACTTTTATTAAACGTGACAACGTGACGAGTATAATGTGACATTTTAAAAAAAATTAAAAACTTCTTAGTGTACTTTTCTCAAATATGACATGTGACACTCCAATGTGGCGGGTATGATGTGACATTCTAAAAAAATAAAAACTATTTATTAGTGTGCTTTTTCCAAATGTGATACTCTAACATAACGGGGGTATGATGTGATACTAAAAACTCTTTCATGTACTTTTTCCAAATGTGACACTCCAATGTGGCAGGCAAATGAGTCATTACACATCCAAAATGACTAAATAGAGCACACAAAAAAAATGAGACTATATAGATTACAAGTCCAAAATGTGGGACTTATTGATCAATCTCCCAACATTTTTATGTGCATTTTTATAAAAAAAAATTTATCCATTATTTTATATGCATATGCAATGTTGCATTTTCATGCATATTAAGATCCATAAGAACATTAACAATGGTTTGCCATTGGAAATGCCAAAGTCATTTTATAACAAGTGTGGGCCAAAAGTATTTTCCAATGGTAAATCTTGGAAGTTGCTATCTTTGACAAATGTCAAAACTTGTGTCAAAAATGACAGAAACTTTGGCAGCTGCCAAAGTTGTCAAGTCACCAAAACCAACCATTTCCTCCCTCCCTTCCTTTATTTCTCATCATCCTTCCCAACAAGTATTTTCCAAAACAAAAGCAAAATTCACCCAAAAATAAATAAATTTTGAAACTAAAAATTTCAGAATTAATAAATCAATTTGAAGCAAAAACAAACAAAAAAAAGAAAAAAAAAATTAACTTTCAAGAATTTCAAGCAATGAATTTCAACAAAATAATATCATAAAAAATACGTGCAATTTGAAGAAGAATTTGACTTCATCATCATCGTCGTCGTCAACAACAACAACAACATCAACAACAACAAACAACCTCAAATCTAATATAATATATATAAAGACAGAGAACAGAGATGAGGGTATTCAAATTAATTAAACCCAAAACTAAAGATTGATGTGCATATAGATACATTATATGTATTATACATATATATGTATGTATGTATAATTAAGCCATAATATATATATATATATATAAGAAATCATTTTCAAATAAATCAAATTCAAAATTTATCATTGTGTTTGTTGAAGTTTTAAAAAACAAACTCTTTAGTTATGGAAAACTAATAAAAATGAACATGGGAAAGAGATAGGGAAATGAGGGACATGGAGAAAATGAAAGCTACTGCTACTAAAGGTATATATATAAACATATATATTCTATGAATGGACTCCGAATTTTCTTGGTATTTCATGGAATTGAGCTTTAACTCGCCAAATGAGATAAACCGACGGCCGCGCGGTCTTCCTTCTGCATTCCGACACAAAAACCACTATCATCTCATGCGTGTGGGTCAGATCTGAGCTAATCTAAACTTTTTATGTTTCAGATCGGGAAAAAAATATACAAATCCACAACGATGAAAAGAGTCTTGTGTCGGACTATGGTAGCGTTGCAAAGGTACCAGATCTGGAGCTTCCAGTTCTGTAGCTGAGCTTCCGTATCTGAGAGAGAGAAAGAGAGAGAGCTTGAGGAAGAATGGCTTGGTTAGGGTTTGATTTGGAAGATATGAGGAGAGGAAACAAAAGAGAGAAGAAGACTGGTGAGAGGAACGAAGAGAGAGCAGAGGGATAGATAGAGAGAGAGTTGGTGTCATAGAGATACTTGGGAGATGTTTGTTCTAGAGAGTAGTGTTGAACTGTTGGATTATACGGTTGTCACAACCCGAACCCGCCCCCATGGGTTAAGGATATAACCGGCCAGTAATCCTGAGATTACCTACGGCCTCAAACCAAACCAGACATAACTCATCAGAGTAAAAGGGCCAAACGGAAGCAAATTTTAAAACTTTGTCCATAGAGCTGTGCTTACATGGCACATCATAACAGTCCAAACATATACTTGTTAATAACTCACATCAAAATATCTACTAACACAAAGTTTTGTACATACAGGATCATTCAAGTCTATGTCAGCCGATCAAAACTACATACAACTGTAATCCAAAGTCCGCGCCAACATGACAAAATATAACAAAATAGCAAAAGGGCGAAGACAAGTTTCGTGCGTAAGACGTATGGCTGACTCTTCAAAACCTTGGTTGTTCCACACAAACTTCACTAAGGCTGGGTTTGGACCTCCCTTGGCTCACCTACAGACATATGAATGAGCGTGAGCGAAAACCTAGTGAATAATATCGAATAAAAAGATACACTAGAACAATATACGACAAACGGCCTTGGGCCCAATTCATATTCTATCTAATATATATATATAGATATGCATAGGGCAGGTGATTGTAGTTCCAAACACATCAGACGACCTCGGGCCCAAACCATTCATGTCAAACGGCCATTGGCCCATTTATTCTTTCGTTCATGTCAAACTGGCCTCTGGCCCAATCATTCTTTCATTCATGTCAAACTGGCCTTTGGCCCAATCATTCTTTCATTTATGTCAAACTAGCCTTTAGCCTAATCATTCTCTCATTCATGTCAAACTGGCCTTCGGCCCAATCATTCTTTCATTCTTTAGGCATAGCAAACATTTGTCCATAATTCAAATTAACAGACTTATAGGAAGATAAGCAATTGGACAAATAACATATTTCAGATATCTTTATTAAGATATTACTCACAGTGATCGGCTGGATGATTTGTCCTGGAGCTCGACCCTACACATTCCATGAACACAATGGGTCACAAACAATTCAATCCGTTCTTAATTCACATATTCCTCTTTAGGCTTCATTATTATCTTTTTAATTCATTCATAATGTCAATGCATGCCTAAGAGTACTTAGAAGTGAAAGAGAACGGAAAACGAAACTTAGAACGCATTTACAAAATTTCAGAAACAGGGGTCCTCGCTCGAGCGGACCCATTAGGTCTGCAAAAGTTCTGGTTGCCTCGTTTTTACGCTCGAGCGTGAGGTCGGGCGCTCGAGCTGAAAATCATTCCACATAGCTCCCGGCTCGAGCGTGAACTTCCCCGCTCGAGCGGACATCATGTTTGCAAAATATACTGGGAGCTCGAAATTTACGCTCGAGCGGCAGTTCCCCCGCTCAAGCGGACTTCAAGAATTATGGGTTTTCCAGAACTTGTTCTTGAGCTCAAATTCGACCTTCAAGGGTCTTAAACCCACAATTCTGGTTTCAAAACATGCAAATACAATATATAGCACATGGATGTAAACAACATGAGGCCAATCATTCAAAATCATGGTCCAATTCTTCAAAGTTAATCGACATTTCTTGGTATAATCAAGGCTCATGCATCCAAACTTCATATAGGCGCTGTTTGGGAATCGGCTAAAGAGGCTATGATAGCCTATTTGGAGAAAAAAGCAAAAAAGCAGCACTGTTGGAGGATTTTTCAAAAAAAAAAAAAAAAGGTGACAGCGCTGGACAGTGTAGGCTGTGCCTACACTGTCACAGCTGGCAATGGGTACCTAAGCAGCAAAATTACCATTTTGCCCCTTTAATCAATTTAAAAAATTATAATTTTAAGGACAAATTTGTCATTTCAAATTCAAACATCATTTCAACACACTTTTCAATACAATAACTCAACTAAAAAATCATCTCATCTTCCCAAACACAAAAACTAAAATAGCCACTAAAATAGCTAAAAAGCCAAATAGCCTACTAAAATGGCCACTTCCCAAACGAGGCCATAATCTCCGTACCTCCAATATTTAAACATGCATGCCAATTTTTTACTTCAATTCCATTTCAAATGATGCAAATGGTGTCCATTCTCATGAAACTCAACAAAACCATGCTTGCATGTATGATCAAACTCCCAATCTTGCATAATTGGCATGCTACATGTTAGATTATGCAAATTCATGGTAATTTGTCACGACCCAAACCCGCTCCTATGGGTTTAGCACCGTAACCGGCCAGTAATCCGAGATTACCGAAGGCCTGCTTAACAGCAAAATAGTAATACTTAGTACAGGAGCTGGCGAAAGCCAAAACAGTAATCAAAAGATGTCCAATGAGCTGTGACAGTCTGTATGCAAAAAGATTTTTCATAACATGTTCACGTTCAAAACAAAACAGTATATACATACATCATATATAGGCGTTCGATTAGGGACCAAATCCCTACATAACAGTACAATAATAGCCTATACAGTCGATACAAAACAACTACAGAGAGGGGGAATCTAAAACACCCCAAAGCAGTCTTGGCTTGGCAGCACTTGGAACCTCATAGTGAGGCACAATGGTTGGCTTGACAAAACAAGAGCTTAGCTTGACGCTCCCAGCAACGGTCCGGTGCCTGTACACCTACATATATATATATGAGTAGTGAGTTAAAGTCCAGTGAATAACACATGCGTAAAGAGGTTAAGAATAAATGTCCTTTTAGTATTTAAAACAGTCATTTGAACAGTATATCAATTATTTTGTTTGTGGCTCATATTTCATGCCATAACAATCATTCAGAAACTATAATAGTCATATGTGGTACATCCAATAGCAAAACAGTGTAGTAGGTCTTAATAGACCGAACAGTCAGTTGATGGCCATCATATCAGTAAACAGTAGTGGTTCCAAACATGGGAACCAACAGAGATCTCTGTGACAGTAGCAGTACAGTACAGTAATAGTAGATTGCTATGGATGCCACGAATACAGTTCACAAATAGGACAAACATTCATTCAGTAAGAAATATCATTTCAGAAAGTAGTACAGTTGTTCATTTAGAAATATTCACGATTGAACATATCTTTACAACATTGTTACTCATAGAGCACTGGGCTATAAGTAGCTAGAGCGCCCTCGGATACCAACCCTACACAGTTACAGAACGAACACACACTAAGCTACACAGTTGGGAAAAATAATAACTTAATCCCTAATCTGCCTCGGTGTGGTTCTACATCAATATCCTCCTTAAGATGCCTTAAATGCCCTAGGAATGCTTAGGATGGAAAGAGTATGCAAAGATGCACTTTTAAACATTTTTTAGAATTTTCAGAAAACAGGGGTCACGCTCGAGCGTGAATTTCTACGCTCGAGCGGACATGCAGACAAAGGATCCCCGCTCGAGCGTCGATTTACCCGCTCGAGCGGACTGTAAAACATGGCAAAAGTACTGGATGCACGAAATTCACGCTCGATGGGCGCTTGATACCCGCTCGAGCGTGAGACACAAGTACTCGCTCGAGCGTACTTTCCCCCGCTCGAGCGAACTGTAAACACATGCAAAGTACTGGATACACTCATTTCTCGCTTGAGCGTCACTTTAACTGCTCGAGTGGACTGCGTGAATTCAGTTTGTACGCTCGAGCATGGAGTTCCCCGCTCGAGCGTGAGTCCAAAATCTGGAATTTCCAGATTTGAACCTCAAGCTCAAAACCCAACTTTTAAAGCATCAAATTCGATCCTCTTGGGCTAATTTTCTGGAAAACACTTCAAAACCCATAATATTACATGTTTCAAAGATCAATTTCAGAAATCAAGCCCCAGAGGTAGTTCAGTTAAACTCATTTTCAAACAAAACTTCAAGAACATGATCAAACATAACATGCATGTATTCAATCGAATTCAAAGCTTCAAATACATGATCAAATGCAAGTTTTAGCTCAAGAACATGGTGAATTCATGGACTATAGCAAAAGATGGACATGCATGAAGCAATTTCATGATGACAACCTCAAAACTCACAAATATGCACATGCATGCAAGATACAAGCTTCAATTCAACACTTTTAAACCAATTCTTGACTCAATTCACTAAATTACCAAGAACCATGCAACAAATGACTTAATTTAACAATCAAGAAGATGATTCTCCTACCTTATGCCTTGAATTTAAAGTATGGGAGTCTAATGTTGCAAATCTTCTACAATTTCTTCCAAATTCCAAGCCAAAATCTTGTTGAATCACACTAACTCCTATCTCTCTCTCTCTAGTCGGTTTGTCTCAAGGAATGGATGAGAAAGAGATATGAATTAAGTCTCAAATGTTTTATGAAATGGCCCACTAACATGGCATTTTGGTAAATAAGTCCAACTAATGCAATACAACATTATTTAATCTAATTTAATCATACCAAATCAAATTTCAATTAAATTTATCATAAAATCACATAAATTCCAATTAGCATAAAACATTAATCAATTCCGGATTCGGCCGCCGATAAGGCCTTCAATTCACAGTTTTAAACATAAAACATAAACAGATCATTCAACAGTCAACAGATAGAAATGCACTTAAGCTATACACTCAATCAATCAGTTCAGGATTTCAGTCAATCAGTCAATTAACATGCTTAATCATAGATTAGCACTAATCAGTGGCGAGGGTTGTCACATAATTCATAGTAATTCTATACATGCATGAACATATCAACTTCAATTTCATTTTAATTCTTGCTCTTGATTACCCGACTAGCTTGAATACACAAATTTACAAATTTATACTCATGAATTCATGCTCAATTGCTCACCTAGAGGTTTAATTCTTCCAATCTATAGCAAATTCTTGAGAAATCTTCAAGATTTTCAAGCTTCTTGATCAAACCTTAGATTGTCTCCCCTCTCTCTCTCTCTCTCTAATTTCAGGTCTCTCACTCCTAGAGAGCTAAATTCAGCCAAATTGAAGCTAAAGAGAAGAATTGAGTGTATAGTGCTCCACTTATGTAAGTTCCCTTAATTACAATTATCAATATTAAATAATTGGGCGCTATATCATTAATTTAATCTAATTAATCTGATCCGAATCAATTTTCAATTAAATTTCACCGTAGGTTCTAAAAATTATGCCAATCACAATGGCATAGTCAATTTTGGGTTTTGTGGCCGATAAGGCCTTCAATTTAATTTCCAAAGCAGAAAGTCAAACAGATTTTCTTACAGTGAATAGATAGAAATTCAAAACCACATATATTCATACAAATAGCACACCAAATCATATTAAACACATAATCACAATCACAATTAAGACTCATTAGCATAATACGGAACAGGGTTATCACAACGGCGCTCTTTTGTCAATGGAATGCACATAGGTTCAAGTAAGGGCTCTTTTTCTTCCTCTTTCAAAAGTTTGTAACGGCTCTTTTTAACGGTTACAAATTAAACGAAAGAAAAAAAAAAAAAAAAAAGAAGTCATATTTCCACCCTCTATAAATATTAACAACCAATCACAATTTAAATTCACAACTTCCAATTTACATAATATTTTTCTTGTTTGTTTTTTACAGAATCAATATGGAAGGTTCATCAAAAATAAATAGAGGAAAATCATTCATCACTCAGGAAAATGTAACAATTTGTAAAGTGAAGTCAATGATACATACATCGTTTTTCCCTAATGCAACCTGTAGACGTCCTCGAACGCCCTAAGAAGGGATGAGTCCCGTTCCGTTCATTTTGGGCTCACTACTACAGTTTAGACTCAAATTGTCACGGTTCTTAATCTGAACCAAAGAGTCCAAATTCGGCAAATCGTTTTGAGAAAACAGATTTTTGAAAGAAGTGCCAAACATGGACTGCTTTTCCAGATACAGAGTCGCCACCTAAATGTTTTATTTTGGAAAATTTAGGAAACCCTGACTCATTGCCTAAGGCCACGTGTCCGTCATCACCAAAGTTGCCTCGGCTCGGGAACTTGGGTACGATTGGGGAAGGTCACTTCGTGAGCACCCCCGCTCGCCCGATCAGAGATCGGCCTCTACTAACCATGATATCTAGTTTTGAAGACATTATGCGTTCTTATTCCGGTTATTAGCCTAGGATTACTACGTGATGCGCACAGCATACAAGTATAGACTGGGTCGCCTAAATTGGAACAACACATCTCATATTTGTTTTTGAAAACGGTTTGCTACTCGCAAGTAGGCTTAAAATGCAGATTTTGCCACCCTCGGGTGGGCTTAGAAAAGATGGTTTTGCCACTATCTAGTGGACTTAAAACTTACAGTCAATGCATTGTTCCAATCCAAACAACCCAACCTTCACCCACAGGCATTCAGGCAGTTATATCACATAAGCACATAGCCTCATGGTAAGCATGCTATCATGGCAAGCATGCTATCATGGCAGTCACTCACACGCATGCGAGGATGCTAAAGCATAAAACTTACCGAGTACTCCAAGCCAAAACAGAAGCTAATTAGAAATCCATGCATGATCCTAAATATACAGGAGTACCTAATGCAAAACATGCAGAAATGAAACTAAGATAGGCTCGGCTATTCAAAACATGGCATGTGAAATGCTACAACTAACAAGTATTCAATTTGGAATTGAAATACCATGCAGTTAGTATGATGCGCCGAGCCCGATGCATGCAAGACATATGAATGAATGCAAACATGCTGTCATACTGTATGCTAATTGAAACATGCCCTAATCTAACCATCATAAGCTGGTAAATAAAAGGGAGAAAGACGTGGGGTTGGAAGACATACATCACACACACGCACACTTATTACAACATCGCCCTCGCTCGGAGGGTCCGAATAAATAATATACAGTCCCAAATAAATAGTTACAGTCCGAATAATTACAAAATCTTAATTAATTAACAAATTAATCTAGGAAAGCAATAAATTAGCATGCAAGCTAGGGACTGCCTCAACTCTACTCCGGCTGATGAATGATGCATGTTCGGGTTGCCTTGCGCGGAAATCCATTGCGATGTCCCAATTAGCCTCTGTTTATGATTAAGCCCGGAATATTTTGGAAAGCTCTGAAAGGCTGTTGATTCTTGATTTGCTGCAACAGAGAGCAAGAAAGGGACATGGCAGTGTATTTTCACATATGTATGCTTGACTACTCTTCCGGGAGTGTAGTCCTCGATCCTCGTGCCACCAATCACGCATCTCGATGCATGATGGCCGAGGAGTCAAATTGCATGACTCAATATGAAATGAATGCACATATAAACACAACAAGACCGAGACTCCATCATGGGTAATCCGGAGTGTCGGTGATCGGGAATTGAGGCACGTTCCGTCACTCGGAGTACGAAATGTCCCTCGTTTCCCATGCTCGGGCTAACTCCTATCCCAAACATAATGCAATATGCATGACATGCATGAATGCAATCCTAACATGCAACCTAGCATACACAATGCTATGAAATGGCATACACAATGCTCGATGTAACACGGCATACACAATGCTCTAACATACAACCTAGCATACGCAATACAAAGGACTAAGATGGTATACACAATGCAATATGGGCTTACACCAATATGAGTGGACCTCAACCACACTCACATCGGTGGCCATAAGATGAAAATGAGACACTCGAGATGCGTGCACACATGCACGCGAACCGATGACCGATCTTAAGGCACGAATGCCACTCTACCAAAGCATGGCAAGCCATGGAATATGGCATACAAACATGCAAATTTCAGCTCTAAAATATGATGCTAAATAGCCCCGAATCATGGCAATATGGCACCCGATGCATGAGACGAACCCCGAAACTCAAAACTAGGCATGCGCAATGACCTATAGCTATACAAAGCATGCACTATTTGATCATGAAGCATGAAGACAGAGTCAAGGCAGTCCCAAAACATGAACTTTCTTAGTTCAAAGCAAGGCCAAAAGGTGCTAGCAAGATGGGCTAAAGTAGCATGCAATTTTGACTAGTAAACAAGGATTACATGGCATGTGCATGAAGCAGGTGAGAACTCATCAAACCAGAAAAAATCAGTGAACAAAACATGCCAAAATATGCCCAAATAAGCATGTAAATGCAGCCAACACATGCACAAACGATGGGTTCCTTTAGAGGGCATACAAAGGGGTTATTAAGCACATACATCAAGAACACTTAGCATGACCAAATCAACTCTGAAAATCAAATATGGTAGTCCTAAAACTCATCAAAATGACTCTGAAATGTGACTTCAAACCATACAAGATAGGGTCTCTTTGGAAGGCCAGAAAGACCATCAAACAAAACAAGGTGAGAGGGGGTCACCCCCCTCTGATTTTGAGGCTAAAAAATGCATCAAAGCCATTGAAAATCCACTGGATTTCAATGGCTAAGAGGCCAAAACAAGGCCAATGCAAATGCTCACATGTATGGCCCTAATCATGGAAGAATGAAGCATGCATAGGGGAAGATGACCCCAAACAGAGAAGAGGCCTTAATCAAACATGAAGATGATGTCAAAAAAAGACTATGTTAAGTTTAGGTCAAGGTCCAAAAGGGCTCGCAAATAAGGCTAATGTATCATGCAAAAATAGCCCTAAAAGAGAGATTAGAGACAAGGGGCAGTAGATGGCCTCAAACAGTAAAGAGCCTTTCACCAAAGTTGAAGAGGGTCTCAAAAAAATACATTTCACTGTTCATGGTAAGCCTCAAATATGCTCAAAAGTAAGGCTAAAATGTGATGCAAAAATGGCCCTAAAAGAGAGATAGCAAGCAAGAGGCAGTATCTGGCCTCAAACAGTGAAGATCCCTTCAACAAAGTTGAAGAGGGGCTCAAGATAAAGTACTTTACAGTTTGTCTTGAAGCCCATAAATGCTTACAAACAGGGCTAACATATCATGCAAGAAATAGCCCTAAAAGAAAGATAAATGGAAAGGGGTAGCAGGTGGCTTCAAACAGAGAAAAACCCTTGATCAAACATGAAGATAAGCTCAAAATAAGACTATTTTTAGTTTGGGTTGGAGCCCAAAAATGCTTGCAAGTATGGCTTATAAATGAAGCAAAAAAATGCAAGTTTAAGGAAATGTGTGCTTACCCTTGAAGAGCAATGAACCAGCAGCTTTTGGACCAAACTTCTGAGTTTTCAACCTCTGGAAATCAGCTTCAAGGGACTAGAATGGAGTGTGGAGGTGTTTACTATGGGTTGATGTGTAAATGGTGAAGAATCTTAGGGTTTTGGAGCTTTGAATAGTGAAAATGGAGGGAGAATGGAGAGGGAAGCCTTGGCTGATTTTTGTAACCCCTAGAAATAAAGGGGAAAGGCTGGTTATATAGAGGAGAGGCCAAGGAAAAAGTGGGGAAAAATGAATTCAAATTTCCCCCCCAAAAGGGGAGACCCTCGGGCAGGGGTTTTGGGGAAAACAGAGGGCACAGCTGGAATGAACTCGGGGAGAGGAATCTGGCCGACCAGGTGCAAAAGGTTCAGGTGGCCGGCTGGCCACCTCTCATGGCCGAACGGCCAGTTCAAAAGGGTCAAGGTGGCCGGCCACCACCTAGGATGAAGCCCCGGAAGTTAGCTTTCCAATGCCACAAACCTTGCATTAAAATTCCTCCTGTGGAAAAAGTTATGCTAGTTTTGGTGAAGCCGCGCAGATTCGGTCCGAACGGACTTCAACTAACCATATCTCCCCCACCCGAACTTGGCTCTAGGAGATTCTTAAGTAAAAAATGAATCCCCGGAAATAAGATTTCCAATGGTGGTGGCCT
Source organism: Camellia granthamiana (assembly GCA_036172215.1). NCBI lineage: Eukaryota > Viridiplantae > Streptophyta > Magnoliopsida > Ericales > Theaceae > Camellia > Camellia granthamiana. Next base: position 124,344,552 of record CM069912.1, read on the forward strand.
CATACCTTAATTCCTCCTGTACAAAGAGTTATTCCCGTTTCGGTGAAGCCGCGCAATGTTTTCTCTCCTTCCCAGATTCATGCTGAACCACTTTTGACCCAAAAAGGCTGCCGGCCATCTGATTTGCCTGTTCTCCATGTGGCCACATTAAAGCCCTGGAAGTTAGCTTTCCTACGGTGCCAACCTCGCATCAAAATTCCTCCTGTGCAAAGAGTTATGCCCGTTTTGGTGAAGCCGCGCAGATTCGGTCCTACCCGGACTCATGCCGAACTTCTCCCAAACTAGTTTTCCTTTCTCTTCTCCTCTTTTCTTCAACTCCAAACCCCTAGACAAGGTGTTTCGAAAGATTTTTCAAAGATTTCATCTCTTTTTCATTCATTTCCACTTTGTCCTTGCTCGGTTTACCGAAAAGCGCAACTTTTGACAAAATGCGAGCCTCGGAACATCGTAAAAACTTTATTTCAAAAACGTTTTGAAAGAGAGGGTTTTAAGGTCTAAAATCTTTTGATCAAGATTGTTTTGGTCCAAAAGGGGTATGAAGTTGAGTTTTGACTCTCTCCTTGCCGAAGAAACTGAACTTTTGCACTGCACAACTTTCAAAACCATCAGTCGCATCCAAGTCTTAAAGGTGGTCAAAAATGGGGTGTCTACAGTTGCCCCTCTTTGACAGAACTCGGAAGTCAAGAAGTGACGGGAGTGAATGTCAAAGCCCAGAGACGACCTATTTTTGACAAGGCCGAAGACTTGGACAAACAAAAAAAATATAGAGAAATAAATGGTTGTGGCCGCAGGCTGCCTACGTATCCTTTTGCAAGGAATCAAACCAGCGTAGTTCAGGGGCAGGATGCAAAATGATACGCAGAAAGATTTTGATAATTGGACTTATACGCTACGCGAAGCCGCTTTGAAGATTGGACTTATACGCTACGCGAAGCCGGTTTGAAAATTGGACTTATACGCTACGCGAAGCCGGTTTGATAATTGGACTTATACGCTACGCGAAGCCGGTTTGGCAATGACTTACCTCGACAATGTCCTACCTCATGCTGATGTGAGAATCTTCCTCTTTTTCTCAGTTGAACCACAGCTACTACTTTTCTCCCTGACTATGGTTGCAGCTTTCCCTATTCTCCAACAGGGTGACAGACTAGGTTGGATCAGTATCCAGAATTGAGGTGCATACAGATGCTATCTCAATCTATGGGGCTGCCATACAGATTTCAAGCCAAGGATATACCCCTGGGTATTTAAACCAGACTTTAGTCTCGAAAATCCCGAACCTTTGCGTTCTAGGCATAAGCCATTCGAACTCTAGTTTCCACCGTCTCAGTTGGTCTCCTAGGAACTCACCGCGAACACAAGCAGGTGGCTATACCAGACCACCGGAAGTTGTTCGGGCACGACAAACACCAAAGGAATTGCACCTTGAGATGATTTAAGGTCTCCTAGACCGGAGAGTGCATGAGACAGTGCGATGAAATGCAAGTAAAATGCAAGTACGATGCGCAAAACAGTGCGAATGATGATGCAGGATTTAAGGTCTCCTTAGACTAGAGAATAAAACAGATACGATGCAATGGATGTAATAGATGTGATGCAATAGATAATAGATGCGATGCAACAGAGAGTACAACAGATGCAAAATGGTGACAAACGCCAACTACGCTGGACTCGTGAGTGGAGGAAGAACAAAGAAAATCAATCAGGAGCGCGTTACACGCAACCTAAGATAAATTCCAAACACGCTGAAATCGTGTGAGGAAGAGATCAAAACAACAACCGCCCAGGTGCGCGCACAACGCAACCTGAGGTAAAATCCAAACACGCTGAAATCGCGTAAGGAACGGGACACTCAAACCACGTTGAAATCGTAAGAGGAGGTCTAACAACACGCCCAGCGCATCTACAACGCAACCTGGGATAAGATCCAAAAACGCTGAAATCGTGTGAGGAAAAGAACACTCCAACCACGCTGAAATCGTGAGAAGAGGTCCAAAAACAACCGCTCAAGTGTGCGCACAACGCAACCTGAGATAAAATCCAAACACGCTGAAATCGTGTGAGGAACGGGACACTCAAACCACGCTGAAATCACGAGAGGAGGTCCAAAAACAACCCGCCCAGCGCGTCTACAACGCAACCTGAGATAAGATCCAAACACGCTGAAATCGTGTGAGGAAAAGAACACTCTAACCACGCCGAAATCGTGAGAAGAGGCTTGAAAACAACCGCCCAGCGCGTCTACAATGCAACCTGGGATAAATTCCAAACACGCTGAAATCGTGTGAGGAAAAGAACACTCTAACCACGCCAAAATCATGAGAAGAGGTCCGAAACCGCTCGGGCTCGCGCTTCACGTATCCCGAGATACAAGAGAAAGGTATGAGACATGTACCACGATTGTAATGAAAGTGTGCGCTAGATGTAAAAAGTGAATGAGTGCGATAGATACACAAAATGAATGAGGAAAGATGGTGTGAACACCAGGCGCACCTGATTTTTTTTAACCGAGTGAATCAACAACCTAACGCGTCTTACGCGAAAAAAAGAAAAATGTGAACTTGAGATCCAAACGCGTTTCATGCGAGTGCAGGAAAATGAACACAAATCCTAACACGTTTCATGTGAAAGGTGTGAAGGTGGTGCAACCAACAGGCATACCTAACCGTATCTCATACGGAGAGGGAGAAGGTTTTAACTGGGGAGAATAACAATGGCGTAACCAACAGGCGTATCTCAACGTATTTTATACGGAGAGAGGGAAGGTTTTAACCAGGGGGAATAACAATGGTGTAACCAACAGGCGTATCTCAACGTATTTCATACGGAGAGAGGGAATGTTTTAACCGGGGGGAATAACAATGGTGTAACCAACAGGCGTATCTCAACGTATTTCATACGGAGAGAGGGAAGGTTTTAACCGGGGAGAATAACAATGGTGTAACCGACAGGCGTATCTCAACGTATTTCATACGGAGAGAGGGAAGGTTTTAACCGGGGGGAATAACAATGGTGTAACCAACAGGCGTATCTCAACGTATTTCATACGGAGAGAGGGAAGGTTTTAACCGGGGGGAATAACGATGGTGTAACCAACAGGCGTATCTCAACGTATTTCATACGGAGAGAGGGAAGGTTTTAACTAGGGTAAACGTGACATCCTAACACGTTTCACGTGAAAGGAGGAAAGGTGGATTCGAAATCCAAATGCGCCTCACGCGAGTGGAAGAATGGTAGAATGATTTCTTGCTGACAAGGGGTAATCTCTACATGTAAAAGCCACGGATGTCACTTTTCTTTCTGATCATATTCACAACTTTCCTTCATTGCAAACAAAAGCCAAGATAACTCTGACGGGGAACGGTACTCAAGGAGAGCACTTCTGATCGCCATTCTGGCTTGAGACAGTGAAACAGTCAACACAGTATTCTGTTCACTTTGAACACACAGTTCATATCAGCACACTGCTCATTCTGAACACGCAACTCATAGCACAGTATTCGGTTTATTCGGAACACAGCTCATTCTGAACAGACAGTCTAATCTGAAAAGAGAGGATGCAAAACGGAACTTGTAGAAGTTGAAACAAACCCGGATGCTCCAAATTTTCCCTCTTTTCTTTGGCTTTGCAGTGTGGAACCCACATAGCTTCAGATAGGTCCTGGTTTTACTGTTCTCGCATTACTTGGGTTGAACCCTGTAGTTTTATGAAAGAACAAATCTTATTTTGCACAAATCTGGAGAATGGCACAGCACTCTGAGCACAAAATGATTCGTTTTTGAAATTGAGAGATGAGTTTTTGACCGGGTATTGAGCCTACAACTGACCGAAGTCAAAACGACCCAAAAACGGAAAACAAAGGTAGAACAACCTAAACTCAACTCAACAAAGGAAAAACAAGGTAAAACAACTTAAACACATCTATTGACACTCAAACGACTCAAAACAAGAATTGAGACAAACAAAACACACAAACACAACACTCAGCTGTGTTACAAAGGCAAGAGACCTCTCGGTGCACGAGGAGCCAGTTTCTCCGGGTATTGTTTCCCACCCTTTCTCATTTGTGATTCTCACATCACTCGGCCCTCAGGCTCTGTTTTTCTAAAAAAGCCCTTTTCTCACTTTTTCTCTCATCGCACATCTCTCTATTCTTCAATCTCTCATTTTTCATCCCTCCCCTGGGTGGTTGATGGATAAACCAGAAATTGCAGGCTCATGCCCCTAGCATTCTGCTAGATTCTTCCTTCTGCTTACAACAGTGAACTTTCCCACAGAGGGGTTGCGCTACAACTGGGTGTGTAGCACATCTGTAGTTGATATCGGTTGACGATGCTCCGCGGGGGAGTTTGGATGTAATCAGATGTGTCCAAACAAAGGAGTGGAATATCTCGATCCATTCCCGTTTGTGCTTCGCACTTGGCTTGATACCTCGTTGCTTGGAGGATGTAAGAGCTTTCTGCCCTTTTTCCGGTTAGCTTCCGTTGTGTCCCTTTCTGGCAAGTAGAGTGTCCTTCTTGGCAAGTATGTTGACAATGGGGAAAGACAGGAAGCCTGACTCAACTGTGCCCCTAGTTCATCGTTTTGACCATTTTTTTTGGCTTTCTACTAAAACAATTTTAACCAAAATGAGAGTTAGATTAACGCGCTTGTTCGATTTTCTGAGTCAAAATCATGCAAGTTAGGTTATGAGCACTGAAAATTTTCCTTTTTTGGGGTCCAGGAAAAAGGTCCAGTTTTGGAAAAAAAAAATGGAATAGTTTTTTAGAGAAAATCAGTCAACCTCAGTAAAAATTCTCAAAAACTATTTTTGCAATCGGCCACTGCTCAACGAGCATAGAACCCACTCTCGAGATGCACAACCTCAGATCCGAAGGAAAATTGCCCCTTGCTTGAAGAGAGCTGCATGGCAACGGAAAGTTGCCCCTTGCTTGAACGGCACTGCGGCGCATTGAATGGCAACGGAAAGTTGCCGCTTGTTTGAATGGCACCGCAGCGCATTGTAGTCAGTCCTCAAAGTGACGAACACAACCAAATTCTCGGATACAGAGAAGGCGAGGATGATCAAAACCATTACATGGGCACAATCAAATTGAAGTGTTTTACGGTTGGACTTCAGGATGAAGTTGCCTACGTATCCCAAAGATGGGAATCAAGCCTTACGTAGTTCGGGGTTAAGGTACACTCGGGTATTAACCTCTCCTTTTGCGCTCTAACTTTTGCCAAGGCCGCCCTTTCTGGGTTTTCAACCTTGCGAGCTTTGTTCTTCTTTTCTTTTCAATTCTTTTCATTTCTTTTTTTCTTTTTCATCTTTTCTTTTCATTTTCTTCATTTTTCCTTTTTTTTTTTCATCCTTTGCATTTTTTTTCTTTTTTTTTTTATTCTTTTTCTTTTTTTTCTTGCTCTAACTTTTGCCTACCCTTCTGGGTTTTCGGCCCAGCGAGCCTCTTAAGGGTAAAAGTATTGCTTTGTCCATGTCAAATGGTTTTGAGATCCTGAAGTCATCTGAATCTAGGAGAATGGCTGCTGTTCGCCGACGATACAGGAGTCCATCCAATGGGGGCTGAATTTGCCCCTAGTGTTGTGGATAGGAACTCGATTGTCCTTCGGCAAAAACTTTCTTCTTTCCCCCCTTCTGGGATTTGGCATTCTTACCGACCTTCATTGATTTGCGGAATGATCCATCTTCGGCTCTTTGATCACAATCGGACATTTTTCTGCCTCTAGGTCGAGGGGTGCTCCTGATCTAGTTTCGCAAGCTTCTTGATCTGACTTTGTCGCCGCTAATTCACGGGCTGCTTTTGATCCGGCCACACAGGCCTTACATTATAGTTGACCGTTGAACATTCTGAATCCAAGTTCAAGTTTTGAAATCAAGAGGGGTGGAGTCTCGAGGCTGAGAGCGATCATAGGCTGCACAATCTCAAGAGTGATTCCACACAGGTCTTCGCAGGACCGCGCAAAACATTTTTTTGAAATCTTTTAAGAAAGCGACCAGTCGCCCGTGCTGAAGACAGTGTAGAACCAATCTGGATCAAGCCAGGATCCTTTCCAGTACTCATACTAACAAGCACGATTTCATTCATTAAGGGCTTAGCATGCCTCTCTTTCTCTCAATTGATCAAATTTTTGCAAATCCCGATGAATTCTTTCCTCTTCGTTTTCATCACAGTGTTCAAAAGGTTTTGAAAAACTTAGGTCAATGCAATGAGTTCAAGGCACAGAAAACTAGGCGAAAAGCACTGCCATTTCATTCAGAACTTCCGGCATAACTGGCACAAGGCAGAAGCAAATGCGAGAGCGTGAAAATCACTGCTGTTTCATTCAAAATCTGTTGGCACAACTGGCTCCCTGGCAAAAACAGACTCAAAACAAACGAAAAGACAAACACAAAACAAAATGGTGACGCCCGAGGTAACACCCCCCGGAATCACCCGACTTCTATACAACAGGACTGACTCGGTACAACAAGACAGACCTAAAACAAAAGAGACTGACTCAAAACAAAAAGACAGACTCAAAACAAAACAACAAGACTGACCCAATACCCAAGTCAGAAAGCACAAAACTTAGCATTCGCAAATGCTCAAAACAGTGCATGCTATCCACCATATCTGGAGTAAACTGAGCGCTGCCCGCAGGTGGTTCATCCCCCGATCACGTGGTCACATTATCCCCCAAGTTCACCGATCTAGTGCCGATAGACTTTGCAAGACTGGTGCGGCAATGACCCCGTCGTCAATCAGATCTTGCACTTCGTGGCGAAGACGAGAGCAATTGTCAGTGCCATGACCGGTATGTTGATGGAAGGCACAGTACTGGGCGGCATCATGCGTAGCCGGAAGAGGATTCGAGAGGGGCCGAGGCTCAAGGGTTTGAGATGGCCTTGTCCAACAAGGATTTGGAGAGCTGTGGACAAAGGCATATAGAGGGCATGGAAGACCCTCTGACCTCGGGGTTGGTACTTCAAGGTTTGTGGATCTTTGCTGGACACACCAGCAGAGGGATTGGCAGGTGCTGGCCTGGTTGGCTGATCTCTTCCAAGTGGAGGATTAGAGCTAACATGATCGTTTCTGGTACAACATCCCTTGTCTCGGCTTGCCCCTTGATTCAGACTGCCCCAACTTGAGTGGCAAAAGTATCATCCACAGTTTTTGCGATCACTGCAAGCACTTGCTGTTTGTTCAGTCCCTCGGCTTTCAAAGCCTCAACAGCCCACTGAAGGTGTTCATGGGGACCAATTCCTGCCCCTACCCGGTTCTTACCACTTGCCCCCACTTTGCTAAGAGATTTGTCTTCTTCCAATGCAGCCCGTCCCAAGATTGGGGAGCGTTTTGACATGAACTCCCTGGTAGGCGATGTGGTTGATGATGGAGCCAAAACTCCAAAGGTTAAATCTGCCACTGTTTTCTGAAGATCTTCAATCATGCTCCCCAGCTCAGAAGTAGTGGGTTTACGGGTTTGAGATGATTGGGGTTCAAGTGCATCCATCGTGCTTAAGCCCATGCTTTCCGGGATAAACATCTCGGGCTTGAGTATATGGGTCGGGGTGTATATACTGGGGTTGTAGGTGGGTGGCAGTGTATGGCTGAGGTTGAGATATGGATGAGGTACTTGGTCCTTGGGGTTTTAAGGTGGAACTATTGTCCGGTTGTCAATGAGATTCTGGATCTCATGACGAAGGCGGTAGCAACCATCGGTGCCATGGCCGCGCTGCTGATGATATACACAGTATTTGCTGGGGTTATGTCTGGCAAGGAGTGGGTTTGGCAAAGGTTGAGGATTAAGGGGTTCGAGATGCCCTCTTTCCATCAGGACTTTTAATGCGCTGGTTAGGCTCATATGGAGGGGGGTGAAAAATCTACCCTGAGCTCGGGCTGGGCTGGCTATTTGTAGGCTGGTCTTGGCAAAAGGGTCGGCTATGGCGACTATGTTGATTTTAGCGGGTTTGGAAATAGTGCTACCGCCAGCATTGGTACTCCCGACTGGGAGCCTTACAGCAACCTCGGTGGACCCATCCTCAATGTCGTGAATGGAGTTAAGGCCCTGTGCCCTTTTGAATTGCTTCTCAAGGTTCGCAGTTTTCACTGCAGTCAGATTGAATTCATTGACATCAGAGGGATGAAGCCTCTCAGTAGGCTGCACCAGGGGTGTGGAAACTCGAGCTTGAGTCAATCTTTCTCGGGGATTTGGACCCTGCAAATCTTCAGCTGGCAGAAGTGGGTCAAAGTTTGGCTGGGGTCCCGAAGCTGGATGCGAGGCAGATGCCCCAGATGGGCGTTGCGTTTCAGCACTGGTCTCATCCTGCATTGCAGTTCCCTGATTTAACGCTGCTATCATAGCCACAAATTCTTCCAAACCCCGTGCCATCACGGGTCTGCTGATGATGTGACTGGTGACTATCGGATCAGATGAACAAATGAACCCTGTCTGGCCCTCCTTTGCCTTACCACTGGCGAAGGAAAACCGGTTGCCCTTGAACTGAATTTCTGACCTAGCAAACTCTATCGGCACTAGTCTAATGTGCCCGGGGGGATATCGGAGCCTTCTGAAGCTATGGTTCCAGGACTACCCCTAGCAAAAGAGAAAACAGACAGCACCTCAGCTCAACTTCACCAAAACAGATACGAGCGTAGCTGAATGACTGCACTCGTTACTGATTTCTACCCCAAAATTCTGCCTCAAATCTGAGACCCTCAGGTAAAACTAATTCTTCCAAATATTGATGCCCGCAGGCCTGATACCGAGACTTGCAAACTGATACATGCATTCCTGTAGAGACGCACTCTAAAAGCACATAACAAGCAAGTGAGAGCCAAAACACCCCTATGTTGGGGTAGGGTTTCCCTGTCCTATTTTGTCAGGAGCTAGGGTTTCACTACGCACGCAGCGGTTTCAAACAACCTATCGGGTAAGCAACATGTCCTAGTTTGGAATGGTCACTATGGATTCGAATATGCACTAGGTTGAATGGTCAAAAGGGTGCCCCGGTAAAACCGGGGTTTGTGTTCCTATACTAGCAGGGCCCACAACCGGTCAGCCTTATGGTCATGCCTTGACAAGACAAGCCTCCGGCAAACCGTTTAGGAATAGCACATGGCAAACACGGTGTCCAAGGCGCACCAATGCAAATGCAATGCAAAGAAACACATAAGTGTAGTCAAAACAAGATATCATGAGTTCGACTCAAGTTCTCTAAATCCCCAGCAGAGTCGCCAGAAACTGTAGACGTCCCTGAACGCCCCAGGAAGGGATGAGTCCCGTTCCGTTCATTTTCGGCTTACTACTACAGTTCAGACTCAAATTGTCACGGTTCTTAATCTGAACCAAAGAGTCCAAATCCAGCAAATCGTTTTGAGAAAACAGATTTTTGAAAGAAGTGCCAAACATGGACTGCTTTGCCAGATACAGAGTCGCCACCTAAATGTTTTATTTTGGGAAATTTAGGAAACCCTAACTCGTTGCCTAAGGCCACGTGTCCGTCATCACCAAAGTTGCCTCGGCTCGGGAACTTGGGTATGATTGGGGAAGGTCACTTCGTGAGCACCCCCGCTCGCCCGATCAGAGATCGGCCTCTACTAACCATGATATCTAGTTTTGAAGACATTATGCGTTCTTATTTCGGTTATTAGCCTAGGATTACTACGTGATGCGCACAGTATACAAGTATAGACTGGGTCACCTAAATTGGAACAACACATCTCATGTTTGTTTTTGAAAACGGTTTGCTACTCGCAAGTAGGCTTAAAATGCAGATTTTGCCACCCTCGGGTGGGCTTAGAAAAGATGGTTTTGCCACTATCTAGTGGACTTAAAACTTACAGTCAATGCATTGTTCCAATCCAAACAACCCAACCTTCACCCACAGGCATTCAGGCAGTTATATCACATAAGCACATAGCCTCATGGTAAGCATGCTACCATGACGCATGCAAGGATGCTAAAATATAAAACTTACCGAGTACTCCAAGCCAAAACAGAAGCTAATTAGAAATCCATGCATGATCCTAAATATACAGGAGTGCCTAATGCAACACATGCAGAAATGCAACTAAGATAGGTTCGGCTATTCTAAACATGGCATGTGAAATGCTACAACAAACAAGTATTCAACTTGGAATTGAAATACCATGCAGTTAGTATGATGCACCGAGCCCGATGCATGCAAGACAGATGAATGAATGCAAACATGCTATCATACTGTATGCTAATTGAAACATGCCCTAGTGCCTGTTTGGCAGAAATTATTTACAGCTTATTTCAGCTTTCAGCTTAATTTAAGCTATTTTGATGTGTTTGGTTTAGCTTATAGCTTATAGCTTTGTGGAAGTCAGAAATCAGCTTATTCTTTGAGTGGGGCAGGAGATGCTTTAAGAATAAGCTGGAAATCAGCTTAAGCTGAAAGTTATAAGTTATAAGCTGTTTAGACATAAGCTATAACCACTTTTCCACAGCTCTACCAAACAGGGCTCTAATCTAACCATCATAAGCTGGTAAATAAAATCGAGAAAGACGTGGGGTTGGAAGACATACATCACACACACGCACACTTATTACAACATCGCCCTCGCTCGGAGGGTCCGAATAAATAATATACAGTCCCAAATAAATAGTTACAGTCCGAATAATTACAAAATCTTAATTAATTAACAAATTAATCTAGGAAAGCAATAAATTAGCATGCAAGCTAGGGACTGCCTCAACTCTGCTCCGGCTGATGAATGATGCATGTTCGGGTTGCCTTGCGCGGAAATCCATTGCGATGTCCCAATTAGCCTCTGTTTATGATTAAGCCCGGAATATTTTGGAAAGCTCTGAAAGGCTGTTGATTCTTGATTTGCTACAACAGAGAGCAAGAAAGGGACATAGCAGTGTATTTTCACATATCTATGCTTGACTACTCTTCCGGGAGTGTAGTCCTCGATCCTCGTGCCACCAATCACGCATCTCGATGCATGATGGCCGAGGAGTCAAATTGCATGACTAAATATGAAATGAATGCACATATAAACACAACAAGACCGAGACTCCATCATAGGTAATCCGGAGTGTCGGTGGTCGGGAATTGAGGCACGTTCCGTCACTCGGAGTACGAAACGTCCCTCGTTTCCCGTGCTCGGGCTAACTCCTATCCCAAACATAATGCAATATGCATGACATGCATGAATGCAATCCTAACATGAAACCTAGCATACACAATGCTATGAAATGGCATACACAATGCTCGATGTAACACGGCATACACAATGCTCTAACATACAACCTAGCATACGCAATGCAAAGGACTAAGATGGTATACACAATGCAATATGGGCTTACACCAATATGAGTGGACCTCAGCCACACTCACATCGGTGGCCATAAGATGAAAATGAGACACTCGAGATGCGTGCACACATGCACGCGAACCGAGGACCGATCTTAAGGCACGAATGCCACTCTACCAAAACATGGCAAGCCATGGAATATGGCATACAAACATGCAAATTTCAGCTCTAAAATATGATGCTAAATAGCCCCGAATCATGGCAATATGGCACTCGATGCATGAGACGAATCCCGAAACTCAAAACTAGGCATGCGCAATGACCTATAGCTATACAAAGCATGCACTATTTGATCATGAAGCATTAAGACAGAGTCAAGGCAGTCCCAAAACATGAACTTTCTTAGTTCAAAGCAAGGCCAAAAGGTGCTAGCAAGATGGGCTAAAGTAGCATGCAATTTTGACTAGTAAACAAGGATTACATGGCATGTGCATGAAGCAGGTGAGAACTCATCAAACCAGAAAAAATCAGTGAACAAAACATGCCAAAATATGCCAAATAAGCATGGAAATGCAGCCAACACATGCACAAACGATGGGTTCCTTTAGAGGGCATACAAAGGGGTTATTAAGCACATACATCAAGAACACTTAGCATGACCAAATCAACTCTGAAAATCTAATATGGTAGTCCTAAAACTCATCAAAATGACTCTGAAATGTGACTTCAAACCATACAAGATAGGGTCTCTTTGGAAGGCCAGAAAGACCATCAAACAAAACAAGGTGAGAGGGGGTCACCTCGCTCTGATTTTCAGGCTCAAAAATGCATCAAAGCCACTGAAAATCCACTGGATTTGAGTGGCTAAGAGGCCAAAACAAGACCAATGCAAATGCTCACATGTATGGCCCTAATCATGGAAGAATGAAGCATGCATAGGGGAAGATGACCCCAAACAGAGAAGATGCCTCAATCAAACATGAAGATGATATCAAAATAAGACTATTTTCAGTTTAGGTCAAGGTCCAAAAGGGCTCACAAATAAGGCTAATGTATCATGCAAAAATAGCCCTAAAAGAGAGATTAGAGACAAGGGGCAGTAGATGGCCTCAAAAAGTAAAGAGCCCTTCAACAAAGTTTAAGAGGGACTCAAAACAAGACATTTCACAGTTTATGGAAAGTCTCAAATATGCTCACAAGTAAGGCTAAAATATGATGCAAAAATGGCCCTAAAAGAGAGATAGCAAGCAAGAGGAAGTATCTGGCCTCAAACAGTGAATATCCCTTCAACAAAGTTGAAGAGGGGCTCAAAATCAAGTACTTTTCAGTTTGGCTCGAAGCCCATAAATGCTTACAAACAGGGCTAACATATCATGCAAGAAATAGCCCTAAAAGAGAGATAAAGGGAAAGGGGTAGCAGGTGGCTTCAAACAGAGAAAAACCCTTGATCAAACATGAAGATAAGATCAAAATAAGACTTTCTAGTTCGGGTCGGAGCCCAAAAATGCTTGCAATTATGGCTTATAAATGAAGCAAAAAAATGCAAGTTTAAGGGAAATGTGTGCTTACCCTTGAAGAGCAATGAACCAGCAGCTTTTGGACCAAACTTCTGAGTTTTCAACCTCTGGAAATCACCTTCAAGGGGCTGGAATGGAGTGTGGAGGTGTTGTGCTATGGGTTGATGTGTAAGTGGTGAAGAATCTTAGGGTTTTGGAGCTTTGAATAGTGAAAATGGAGGGAGAATGGAGGGGGAAGCCTTGGCTAATTTTTGTAACCCCTAGAAATGAAGGGGAAAGGCTGGTTATATAGAGGAGAGGCCAATGAAAAAGGGGAGAAAAATGAATTCAAATTCCCCCCCCCCCCCAAAGGGGAGACCCTCGGGCAGGGGTTTTGGGGAAAACAGAGGGCACAGTTGGAATGAACTCAGGGAGAGGAATCTGGCCGACCAGGTGCAAAAGGTTCAGGTGGCCGGCCGGCCACCTCTCATGGCCGGCCGGCCAGTTAAAAAGGGTCAAGGTGGCCGGCCACCACCTAGGATGAAGCCCCGGAAGTTAGCTTTCCAATGCCACAAACCTTGCATTAAAATTCCTCCTGTGGAAAAAGTTATGCCAGTTTTGGTGAAGCCGCGCAGATTCGGTCCGAACGGGCTTCAACCAACCATATCTCCCCCACCCGAACTTGGCTCTAGGAGATTCTTAAGTGAAAAATGAAGCCCCGGAAATAATCTTTCCAACGGTGATGGCCTCATACCTTAATTCCTCCTGTACAAAGAGTTATTCCCGTTTCGGTGAAACCGCGCAATGTTTTCTCTCCTTCCCAGATTCATGCTGAACCACTTTTGACCCAAAAAGGCTGGCCGGCCATCTGATTTGCCTGTTCTCCATGTGGCCACATTAAAGCCCCGGAAGTTAGCTTTCCAACGGCGCCAACCTTGCATCAAATTCCTCCTGTGCAAAGAGTTATGCCCGTTTTGGTGAAGCCGCGCAGATTCAATCCTACCCGGACTCATGCCGAACTTCTCCCAAACTAGTTTTCCTTTCTCTTCTCCTCTTTTCTTCAACTCCAAACCCCTAGATAAGGTGTTTCGAAAGATTTTTCAAAGATTTCATCTTTCTTTCATTCATTTCCACTTTGTCCTTGTTCGGTTTACCGAAAAGCGCAACTTTTGACAAAATGCGAGCCTCGGAACATCGTAAAAACTTTATTTCAAAAACGTTTTGAAAGAGAGGGTTTTAAGGTCTAAAATCTTTTGATCAAGATTGTTTTGGTCCAAAAGGGGTATGAAGTTGAGCTTTGACTCTCTCCTTACCAAAGAAACTGAACTTTTGCACTGCACAACTTTCAAAACCATTAGTCGTGTCCAAATCTTAAAGGTGGTAAAAAATGGGGTGTCTACAGTTGCCCCTCTTTGACAGAACTCGGAAGTCAAGAAGTGACGGGAGTGAATGTCAAAGCCCAGAGACGACCCATTTTTGACAAGGCCGAAGACTTGGACAAACAAACAAAATATAGATAAATAAATGGTTGTGCCCGCAGGCTGCCTACGTATCCTTTTGCAAGGAATCAAACCAGCGTAGTTCAGGGGCAAGATGCAAAATGATACGCAGAAAGATTTTGATAATTGGACTTATACACTACACGAAGCCGCTTTGAAGATTGGACTTATACGCTTCGCAAAGCCGGTTTGAAAATTGGACTTATACGCTACGCGAAGCTGGTTTGAAAATTGGACTTATACGCTACGCGAAGCCGGTTTGATAATTGGACTTATACGCTACGCGAAGCCGGTTTGATAATTGGACTTATACGCTACGCGAAGCCGGTTTGGCAATGACTTACGTCGACAATGTCCTACCTCATGCTGATGTGGGAATCTTCCTCTTCTTCTCAGTTGAACCATAGGTACTACTTTTCTCCCTGACTATGGTTGCAGCTTTCCCTATTCTCCAACAGGGTGACAGACTAGGTTGGATCAGTATCCAGAATTGAGGTGCATACAGATGCTATCTCAATCTATGGGGCTGCCATACAGATTTCACGCCGAGGATATACCCCTGGGTATTTAAACCAGACTTTAGTCTCGGAAATCCCGAACCTTTGCGTTCTAGGCATAAGCCATTCGAACTCTAGTTTCCACCGTCTCAGTTGGTCTCCTAGGAACTCACCGCGAACACAGGCAGGTGGCTATACCAGACCACCGGAAGTTGTTCGGGCACGACAAACACTAAAGGAATTGCACCTTGAGATGATTTAAGGTCTCCTAGACCGGAGAGTGCATGAGACAATGCGATGAAATGCAAGTAAAATGCAAGTACGATGCGCAAAACAGCGCGAATGATGATGCAGGATTTAAGGTCTCCTTAGACCAGAGAATAAAACAGATACGATGCAATGGATGTAATAGATGTGATGCAATAGATAATAGATGCGATGCAACAGAGAGTACAATAGATGCAAAATGGTGACAAACGCCAACTACGCTGGACTCGTGAGTGGAGGAAGAACAAAGAAAATCAATCAGGAGCGCGTTACACGAAACCTAAGATAAATTCCAAACACGCTGAAATCGTGTGAGGAAGAGATCAAAACAACAACCGCCCAGGTGCGCGCACAACGCAACCTGAGGTAAAATCCAAACACGCTGAAATCGCGTAAGGAACGGGACACTCAAACCACATTGAAATCGTAAGAGGAGGTCCAACAACCCGCCCAGCGCATCTACAACGCAACCTGAGATAAGATCCAAACACGCTAAAATCGTGTGAGGAAAAGAACACTTTAACCACGCTGAAATCGTGAGAAGAGGTCCAAAAACAACCGCTTAAGTGTGCGCACAACGCAACCTGAGATAAAATCCAAACACGCTGAAATCGTGTGAGGAACGGGACACTCAAACCACGCTGAAATCGTGAGAGGAGGTCCAAAAACAACCCGCCCAGCGCGTCTACAACGCAACCTGAGATAAGATCCAAACACGCTGAAATCGTGTGAGGAAAAGAACACTCTAACCACGCCGAAATCGTGAGAAGAGGCCTGAAAACAACCGCCCAGCGCGTCTACAACGCAACCTAGGATAAATTCCAAACACGCTGAAATTGTGTGAGGAAAAGAACACTCTAACCACGCCAAAATCATGAGAAGAGGTCCGAAACCGCTCGGGCTCGCACTTCACGCATCCCGAGATACAAGAGAAAGGTATGAGACATGTACCACGATTGTAATGAAAGTGTACGCTAGATGTAAAAAGTGAATGAGTGCGATAGATACACAAAATGAATGAGGAAAGATGGTGTGAACACCAGGCGCACCTGATTTTTTTTAACTGAGTGAATCAACAACCTAACGCGTCTTACGCGAAAAAAAGAAAAAGGTGAACTTGAGATCCAAACGCGTTTCATGCGAGTGCAGGAAAATGAACACAAATCCTAACACGTTTCATGTGAAAGGTGTGAAGGTGGTGCAACCAACAGGCATACCTAACCGTATCTCATACGGAGAGGGAGAAGGTTTTAACCGGGGAGAATAACAATGGCGTAACCAACAGGCGTATCTCAACGTATTTCATACGGAGAGAGGGAAGGTTTTAACCAGGGGGAATAACAATGGTGTAACCAACAGGCGTATCTCAACGTATTTCATACGGAGAGAGGGAAGGTTTCAACCGGGGGGAATAACAATGGTGTAACCAATAGGCGTATCTCAACATATTTCATACGGAGAGAGGGAAGGTTTTAACCGGGGAGAATAACAATGGTCTAACCAACAGGCGTATCTCAACGTATTTCATACGGAGAGAGGGAAGGTTTTAACTGGGGGGAATAACAATGGTGTAACCAACAGGCGTATCTCAACGTATTTCATACGGAGAGAGGGAAGGTTTTAACCGGGGGGAATAACAATGGTGTAACCAACAGGCGTATCTCAACGTATTTCATACGGAGAGAGGGAAGGTTTTAACCAGGGTAAACGTGACATCCTAACACGTTTCACGTGAAAGGAGGAAAGGTGGATTCGAAATCCAAATGCGCCTCACGCGAGTGGAAGAATGGTAGAATGATTTCTTACTGACAAGGGGTAATCTCTACATGTAAAAGCCACGGATGTCACTTTTCTTTCTGATCATATTCACAACTTTCCTTCATTGCAAACAAAAGCCAAGATAACTCTGACGGAGAATGGTACTCAGGGAGAGCACTTCTGATTGCCATTCTGGCTTGAGACAGTGAAACAGTCAACACAGTATTCTGTTCACTTTGAATACACAGTTCATATCAGCACACTGCTCATTCTGAACACCCAACTCATAGCACAGTATTCAGTTTATTCGGAACACAGCTCATTCTGAACAGACAGTCTAATCTGAAAAGACAGGATGCAAAACGGAACTTGTAGAAGTTGAAACAAACCCGGATGCTCCAAATTTTCTCTCTTTTCTTTGGCTTTGCAATGTGAAACCCACATAGCTTCAGATAGGTCCTGGTTTTACTGTTCTCGCATTACTTGGGTTGAACCCTGTAGTTTTATGAAAGAACAAATCTTATTTTGCACAAATCTGGAGAATGGCACAGCACTCTGAGCACAAAATGATTCGTTTTTGAAATTGAGAGATGAGTTTTTGACCGGGTATTGAGCCTACAACTGACCGAAGTCAAAACGACCCAAAAATGGAAAACAAAGGTAGAACAACCTAAACTCAACTCAACAAAGGAAAAACAAGGTAAAACAACTTAAACACATCTATTGACACTCAAACGACTCAAAACAAGAATTGAGACAAACAAAACACACAAACACAACACTCAGCTGTGTTACAAAGGCAAGAGACCTCTCGGTGCACGAGGAGCCAGTTTCTCCGGGTATTGTTTCCCACCCTTTCTCATTTGTGATTCTCACATCACTCGGCCCTCAGGCTCTGTTTTTCTAAAAAAGCCCTTTTCTCACTTTTTCTCTCATCGCACATCTCTCTATTCTTCAATCTCTCGTTTTTCATCCCTCCCCTGGGTGGTTGATGGATAAACCAGAAATTGCGGGCTCATGCCCCTAGCATTCTGCTAGATTCTTCCTTCTGCTTACAACAGTGAACTTTCCCACAGAGGGGTTGCGCTACAACTGGGTGTGTAGCACATCTGTAGTTGACATCGGTTGATGATGCTCCACGGCGGAGTTTGGATGTAATCAGATGTGTCCAAACAAAGGAGTGGAATATCTCGATCCATTCCCGTTTGTGTTTCGCACTTGGCTTGATACCTCGTTGCTTGGAGGATGTAAGAGCTTTCTGCCCTTTTTGCGGTTAGCTTCCGTTGTGTCCCTTTCTGGCAAGTAGAGTGTCCTTCTTGGCAAGTATGTTGACAATGGGGAAAAACAGGAAGCCTGACTCAACTGTGCCCCTAGTTCATCGTTTTGACCATTTTTTTTGGCTTTCTACTAAAACAATTTTAACCAAAATGAGAGTTAGATTAACGCGCTTGTTTGATTTTCTGAGTCAAAATCATGCAAGTTAGGTTATGAGCACTGAAAATTTTCCTTTTTTGGGGTCTCGGAAAAAGGTCCAGTTTTGGAAAAAAAAAATGGAATAGTTTTTTAGAGAAAATCAGTCAACCTCAGTAAAAATTCTCAAAAACTGTTTTTGCAATCGGCCACTGCTCAACGAGCATAGAACCCACTCTCGAGATGCACAACCTCAGATCCGAAGGAAAATTGCCCCTTGTTTGAATGGCACCGCAGTGCATTGTAGTCAGTCCTCAAAGTGACGAACACAACCAAATTCTCGGATACAGAGAAGGTGAAGATGATCAAAACCATTACATAGGCACAAGCAAATTGAAGTGTTTTACGGCTGGACTTCAGAATGAAGTTGCCTACGTATCCCAAAGATGGGAATCAAGCCTTACGTAGTTCGGGGTTAAGGTACACTCGGGTATTAACCTCTCCTTTTGCCCTCTAACTTTTGCCAAGGCCGCCCTTTCTGGGTTTTCAACCTTTCGAGCTTTGTTCTTTTCTTTTTTTCAATCTTTGCATTTTTCTTCTCTTTTTTTTTTTGTTCTTTTTCTTCTTTTTCTTCTTTTTCTTGCTCTAACTTTTGCCTGGGTCGCCCTTCCGGGTTTTCGGCCCAGCGAGCCTCTCAAGGGTAAAAGTATTGCTTTGTCCATGTCAAATGGTTTTGAGATCCTGAAGTCATCTGAATCTAGGAGAATGGCTGCTGTTCGCCGACGATGCAGGAGTCCATCCAATGGGGGCTGAATTTGCCCCTAGTGTTGTGGATAGGAACTGATTGTCCTTCGGCAAAAACTTTCTTCTTTCCCCCCTTCTGGGATTTGGCATTCTTGCCGACCTTCATTGATTTGCGGAATGATCCATCTTCGGCTCTTCGATCACAATCGGACACCTCTAG
Source organism: Camellia granthamiana (assembly GCA_036172215.1). Lineage (NCBI taxonomy): Eukaryota > Viridiplantae > Streptophyta > Magnoliopsida > Ericales > Theaceae > Camellia > Camellia granthamiana. The sequence continues at coordinate 124,363,711 of CM069912.1, forward strand.
GTCGAGGGGTGCTCCTGATCTAGTTTCGCAAGCTTCTTGATCTGACTTTGTCGCCGCTAATTCACGGGCTGCTTTTGATCCGGCCACACAGGCCTTACATTGTAGTTGACCGTTGAACATTCTGAATCCAAGTTCAAGTTTTAAAATCAAGAGGGGTGGAGTCTCGAGGCTGAGAGCGATCCTAGGCTGCACAATCTCAAGAACGATTCCACACAAGTCTTCGCAGGACCGCGCAAAATATTTTTTTGAAATCTTTTAAGAAAGCGACTAGTCGCTCGTGCTGAAGACAGTGTAGAACCAATCTGGATCAAGCCGGGATCCTTCCCAGTACTCATACTAACAAGCACGATTTCATTCATTAAGGGCTTAGCATGCCTCTCTTTCTCTCAATTGATCAAATTTTTGCAAATCCCGATGAATTCTTTCCTCTTCGTTTTCATCACAGTGTTCAAAAGGTTTTGAAAAACTTAAGTCAATGCAATGAGTTCAAGGCACAGAAAACTAGGCGAAAAGCACTGCCATTTCATTCAGAACTTCCGGCATAACTGGCACAAGGCAGAAGCAAATGCGAGAGCGTGAAAATCACTGCTGTTTCATTCAAAATCTGTTGGCACAACTGGCTCCCTGGCAGAAACAGACTCAAAACAAAACGAAAAGACAAACACAAAACAAAATGGTGACGCCCGAGGTAACACCCCCCGGAATCACCCGACTTCTATACAACAGGACTGACTCGGTACAACAAGACAGACCCAAAACAAAAGAGACTGACTCAAAACAAAAAGACAGACTCAAAACAAAACAACAAGACTGACCCAATACCCAAGTCAGAAAGCACAAAAGCTAGCATTCGCAAATGCTCAAAACAGTGCATGCCATCCACCATATCTGGAGTAAACTGAGCGCTGTCCGCAGGTGGTTCATCCCCCGATCACGTGGTCACATTATCCCCCAAGTTCACCGATCTAGTGCCGATAGACTTTGCAAGACTGGTGCGGCAATGACCCCGTCGTCAATCAGATCTTGCACTTCGTGGCGAAGACGAGAGCAATTGTCAGTGCCATGACCGGTTTGTTGATGGAAGGCACAGTACTGGGCGGCATCATGCGTAGCCGGAAGAGGATTCGAGAGGGGCTGAGGCTCAAGGGGTTTGAGATGGCCTTGTCCAACAAGGATTTGGAGAGCTGTGGACAAAGCCATATAGAGGGCATGGAAGACCCTCTGACCTCGGGGTTGGTACTTCAAGGTTAATGGATCTTTGCTGGACGCACCAGCAGAGGGATTGGCAGGTGCTGGCCTGGTTTGTTGATCTCTTCCAAGTGGAGGATTAGAGCTAACATGATCGTTTCTGGTACAACATCCCTTGTCTCGGCTTGCCCCTTGATTCAGACTGCCCCCAACTTGTGTGGCAAAAGTATCATCCACAGTTTTTGCGATCACTGCAAGCACTTGCTGTTTGTTCAGTCCCTCGGCTTTCAAAGCCTCAACAGCCCACTGAAGGTGTTCATGGGGACCAATTCCTGCCCCTACCCGGTTCTTACCACTTGCCCCCACTTTGCTAAGAGATTTGTCTTCTTCCAATGCAGCCCCTCCCAAGATTGGGGAGCGTTTTGACATGAACTTCCTGGTAGGCGATGTGGTTGATGATGGAGCCAAAACTCCAAAGGTTAAATCTGCCACTGTTTTCTGAAGATCTTTAATCATGCTCCCCAGCTCAGAAGTAGTGGGTTTACGGGTTTGAGATGATTGGGGTTCAAGTGCATCCGTCGTGCTTAAGCCCATGCTTTCCGGGATAAACATCTTGGGCTTGAGTATATGGGTCGGGGTGTATATACTAGGGTTGTAGGTGGGTGGCAATGTATGGCTGAGGTTGAGATATGGATGAGGTACTTGGTCTTTGGGGTTTTGAGGTGGAACTATTGTCCGGTTGTCAATGAGATTCTGGATCTCATGACGAAGGCGGTAGCAACCATCGGTGCCATGGCCGCGCTGCTGATGATATACACAGTATTTGCTGGGGTTATGTCTGGCAGGGAGTGGGTTTGGCAAAGGTTGAGGATTAAGGGGTTCGAGATGCCCTCTTTCCATCAGGACTTTTAATGCGCTGGTTAGGCTCATATGGAGGGGGGTGAAAAATCTACCCTGAGCTCGGGCTGGGCTGGCTATTTGTAGGCTGGTCTTGGCAAAAGGGTCGACTATGGCGACTATGTTGATTTTAGCGGGTTTGGAAACAGTGCTACCGCCAGCATTGGTACTCCCGACTGGGAGCCTTACAGCAACCTCGGTGGACCCATCCTCAATGTCGTGAATGGAGTTAAGGCCCTGTGCCCTTTTGAATTGCTTCTCAAGGTTCGCAGTTTTCACTGCAGTCAGAATGAATTCATTGACATCAGAGGGATGAAGCCTCTCAGTAGGCTGCACCAGGGGTGTGGAAACTCGAGCTTGAGTCAACCTTTCTCGGGGATTTGGACCCTGCAAATCTTCAGCTAGCAGAAGTGGGTCAAAGTTCGGCTGGGGTCCCAAAGCTGGATGCGAGGCAGATGCCCCAGATGGGCGTTGCGTTTCAGCACTGGTCTCATCCTGCATTGCAGTTCCCTGATTTAACGCTGCTATCATAGCCACAAATTCTTCCGAACCCCGTGCCATCACGGGTCTGCTGATGATGTGACTGGTGACTGTCGGATCAGATGAACAAATGAACCCTGTCTGGCCCTCCTTTGCCTTACCACTGGCGAAGGAAAACTGGTTGCCCTTGAACTGAATTTCTGACCTAGCAAACTCTATCAACACTAGTCCAATGTGCCCGGGGGATATCGGAGCCTTCTGAAGCTATGGTTCCAGGACTACCCCTAGCAAAAGAGAAAACAGACAGCACCTCAGCTCAACTTCACCAAAACAGATACGAGCGTAGCTGAATGACTGCACTCGTTACTGATTTCTGCCCCAAAATTCTGCCTCAAATCTGAGACCCTCAGGTAAAACTAATTCTTCCAAATATTGATGCCCGCAGGCCTGATACCGAGACTTGCAAACTGATACATGCATTCCTGTAGAGACGCACTCTAAAAGCACATAACAAGCAAGTGAGAGCCAAAACACCCCTATGTTGGGGTAGGGTTTCCCTGTCCTATTTTGTCAGGAGCTAGGGTTTCACTACACACGCAGCGGTTTCAAACAACCTATCGGGTAAGCAACCTGTCCTAGTTTGGAATGGTCACTATGGATCCGAATATGCACTAGGTCGAATGGTCAAAAGGGTGCCCCGGTAAAACCGGGGTTTGTGTTCCCATACTGGCAGAGCCCACAACCGGTCAGCCTTATGTTCATGCCTTGACAAGACAAGCCTCCGGCAAACCGTTCAGGAATAGCAGATGGCAAACACGGTGTCCAAGGTGCACCAATGCAAATGCAATGCAAAGAAACACATAAGTGTAGTCAAAACAAGATATCATGAGTTCGAGTCAAGTTCTCTAAATCCCCAGCAGAGTCGCCAGAAACTGTAGACGTCCCCGAACGCCCCGGGAAGGGATGAGTCCCGTTCCGTTCATTTTGGGCTCACTACTACAGTTCAGACTCAAATTGTCACGGTTCTTAATCTGAACCAAAGAGTCCAAATCCGGCAAATCATTTTGAGAATACAGATTTTTTAAAAAAGTGCCAAACATGGACTGCTTTGTCAGATACAGAGTCGTCACCTAAATGTTTTATTTTGGAAAATTTAGGAAACCCTGACTCGTTGCCTAAGGCCACGTGTCCGTCATCACCAAAGTTGCCTCAGCTCGGGAACTTGGGTACGATTGAGGAAGGTCACTTCGTGAGCACCCCCGCTCGCCCGATCAGAGATCGGCCTCTACTAACCATGATATCTAGTTTTGAAGATATTATGCGTTCTTATTCTGGTTATTAGCCTAGGATTACTACGTGATGCGCACAGCATACAAGTATAGACTGGGTCGCCTAAATTAGAACAACACATCTCATGTTTGTTTTTGAAAACGGTTTGCTACTCGCAAGTAGGCTTAAAATGCAGATTTTGCCACCTTCGGGTGGGCTTAGAAAAGATGGTTTTGCCACTATCTAGTGGGCTTAAAACTTACAGTCAATGCATTGTTCCAATCCAAACAACCCAACCTTCACCCACAGGCATTCAGGCAGTTATATCACATAAGCACATAGCCTCATGGTAAGCATGCTATCATGGCAGTCACTCACACGCATGCAAGGATGCTAAAGCATAAAACTTACCGAGTACTCCAAGCCAAAACAGAAGCTAATTAGAAATTCATGCATGATCCTAAATATACAGGAGTGCCTAATGCAACACATGCAGAAATGCAACTAAAATAGGTTCGGCTATTCTAAACATGGCATGTGAAATGCTACAACTAACAAGTATTCAACTTGGAATTGAAATACCATGCAGTTAGTATGATGCGCCGAGCCCGATGCATGCAAGACAGATGAATGAATGCAAACATGCTATCATACTGTATGCTAATTCAAACATGCCCTAATCTAACCATCATAAGCTGGTAAATAAAAGGGAGAAAGACGTGGGGTTGGAAGATATACATCACACACATGCACACTTATTACAACATCGCCCTCGCTCGGAGGGTCCGAATAAATAATATACAGTCCCAAATAAATAGTTACAGTCCGAATAATTACAAAATCTTAATTAATTAACAAATTAATCTAGGAAAGCAATAAATTAGCATGCAAGCTAGGGACTGCCTCAACTCTGCTCCGGCTAATGAATGATGCATGTTCGGGTTGCCTTGCGCAGAAATCCATTGCGATGTCCCAATTAGCCTCTGTTTATGATTAAGCCCGGAATATTTTGGAAAGCTCTGAAAGGCTGTTGATTCTTGATTTGCTGCAACAGAGAGCAAGAAAGGGACATGGCAGTGTATTTTCACATATGTATGCTTGACTACTCTTCCGGGAGTGTAGTCCTCAATCCTCGTGCCACCAATCACGCATCTCGATGCATGATGGCCGAGGAGTCGAATTGCATGACTCAATATGAAATGAATGCACATATAAACACAACAAGACGGAGACTCCATCATGGGTAATCCGGAGTGTCGATGATCGGGAATTGAGGCACGTTCCGTCACTCGGAGTACGAAACGTCCCTCGTTTCCCGTGCTCGGGCTAACTCCTATCCCAAACATAATGCAATATGCATGACATGCATGAATGCAATCCTAACATGCAACCTAGCATACACAATGCTATGAAATGGCATACACAATGCTCGATGTAACACGGCATACACAATGCTCTAACATACAACCTAGCATACGCAATGCAAAGGACTAAGATGGTATACACAATGCAATATGGGCTTACACCAATATGAGTGGACCTCAGCCACACTCACATCGGTGGCCATAAGATGAAAATGAGACACTCGAGATGCGTGCACACATGCACGCGAACCGAGGACCGATCTTAAGGCACGAATGCCACTCTACCAAAGCATGGCAAGCCATGAAATATGGAATACAAACATGCAAATTTCAGCTCTAAAATATGATGCTAAATAGCCCCGAATCATGGCAATATGGCACCCGATGCATGAGACGAACCCCGAAACTCAAAACTAGGCATGCGCAATGACCTATAGCTATACAAAGCATGCACTATTTGATCATGAAGCATGAAGACAGAGTCAAGGCAGTCCCAAAATATGAACTTTCTTAGTTCAAAGCAAGGCCAAAAGGTGCTAGCAAGATGGGCTAAAGTAGCATGCAATTTTGACTAGTAAACAAGGATTACATGGCATGTGCATGAAGCAGGTGAGAACTCATCAAACCAAAAAAAATCAGTGAACAAAACATGCCAAAATATGCCCAAATAAGCATGGAAATGCAGCCAACACATGCACAAACGATGGGTTCCTTTAGAGGGCATACAAAGGGGTTATTAAGCACATACATCAAGAACACTTAGCATGACCAAATCAACTCTGAAAATCAAATATGGTAGTCCTAAAACTCATCAAAATGACTCTGAAATGTGACTTCAAACCATACAAGATAGGGTCTCTTTGGAAGGCCAGAAAGACCATCAAACAAAACAAGGTGAGAGGGGGTCACCCCCCTCTGATTTTGAGGCTCAAAAATACATCAAAGCCACTGAAAATCCACTAGATTTCAGTGGCTAAGAGGCCAAAACAAGGCCAATGCCAATGCTCGCATGTATGGCCCTAATCATGGAAGAATGAAGCATGCATAGGGGAAGATGACCCCAAACAGAGAATAGGCCATAATAAAACATGAAGATGATGTCAAAACAAGACTATTTTCAGTTTAGGTCAAGCTCCAAAAGGGCTCGCAAATAAGGCTAATGTATCATGCAAAAATAGCCCTAAAAGAGAGATTAGAGACAAGGGGCAGTAGATGGCCTCAAACAGTAAAGAGCCCTTCAAAAAAGTTGAAGAGAGGCTTAAAATAAGACATTTAACAGTTTATGTAAAGTCTCAAATATGCTCACAAGTAAGGCTAAAATATGATGCAAAAATGGCCCTAAAAGAGAGATAGCAAGCAAGAGGCAGTATCTGGCCTCAAACAGTGAAGATCCCTTCAACAAAGTTGAAGAGGGGCTCAAAATAAAGTAATTTTCAGTTTGTCTTGAAGCCCATAAATGCTTACAAACAGGGCTAACATATCATGCAAGAAATAGCCCTAAAAGAGAGATAAATGGAAAGGGGTAGCAGGTGACTTCAAACAGAGAAAAACCCTTGATCAAACATGAAGATAAGCTCAAAATAAGACTATTTCTAGTTTGGGTTGGAGCCCAAAAATGCTTGCAATTATGGCTTATAAATGAATCAAAAAAATGCAAGTTTAAGGGAAATGTGTGCTTACCCTTGAAGAGCAATGAACCAGCAGCTTTTGGACCAAACTTCTGAGTTTTCAACCTCTGGAAATCACCTTCAAGGGGCTGGAATGGAGTGTGGAGGTGTTGTACTATGGGTTGATGTGTAAATGGTGAAGAATCTTAGGGTTTTGGAGCTTTGAATAGTGAAAATTGAGGGAGAAGAGAGGGGGAAGCCTTGGCTGATTTTTGTAACCCCTAGAAATGAAGGGGAAAGGCTGGTTATATAGAGGAGAGGCCAAGGAAAAAGGGGGGAAAAATCAATTCAAATTCCCCCCCCCCCCAAAAGGGGAGACCCTCGGGCAGGGGTTTTGGGGAAAACAAAGGGCACAGCTGGAATGAACTCAGGGAGAGGAATCTGGCCGACCAGGTGCAAAAGGTTCAGGTGGCCGGCCGGCCACCTCTCATGGCCGGCCGGCCAGTTCAAAAGGGTCAAGGTGGCCGGCCACCACCTAGGATGAAGCCCCGGAAGTTAGCTTTCCAATGCCGCAAACCTTGCATTAAAATTCCTCCTGTGGAAAAAGTTATGCCAGTTTTGGTGAAGCCGCGCAGATTTGGTCCGAACGGACTTCAACGAACCATATCTCCCCCACCCGAACTTGGCTCTAGGAGATTCTTAAGTGAAAAATGAAGCCCCGGAAATAAGCTTTCCAACGGTGGTGGCCTCATACCTTAATTCCTCCTGTGCAAAGAGTTATTCCCGTTTCGGTGAAGCCGCGCAATGTTTTCTCTCCTTCCCAGATGCATGCTGAACCACTTTTGACCCAAAAAGGCTGGCCGGCTATCTGATTTTCCTGTTCTCCATGTGGCCACATTGAAGCCCCGGAAGTTAGCTTTCCAACGGCGCCAACCTCGCATCAAAATTCCTCCTGTGCAAAGAGTTATGCCCGTTTTGGTGAAGTCGCGCAGATTCGGTCCTACCCGGACTCATGCCGAACTTCTCCCAAACTAGTTTTCCTTTCTCTTCTCCTCTTTTCTTCAACTTCAAACCCCTAGACAAGGTGTTTCGAAAGATTTTTCAAAGATTTCATCTCTCTTTCATTCATTTCCACTTTGTCCTTGCTCGGTTTACCGAAAAGCGCAACTTTTGACAAAATGCGAGCCTCGGAACATCGTAAAAACTTTATTTCAACAACGTTTTGAAAGAAAGGGTTTTAAGGTCTAAAATCTTTTGATCAAGATTGTTTTGGTCCAAAAGGGGTATGAAGTTGAGCTTTGACTCTCTCCTTGCCGAAGAAACTGAACTTTTGCACTGCACAACTTTCAAAACCATCAGTCGCGTCCAAGTCTTAAAGGTGGTCAAAAATGGGGTGTCTACACAACCCCCGATTCCCTTATGGATAACTCTATTTCTCTTAAATACGACAACAGTCCAAGTGTTGGTTATCCAACTATTGGTAATAATACAATCGGTAAGGGTAGTGTTTCTGCAAGGGGTAAAAGGCCTATGGGTAGGAGAGCTGCAAAAGAATTATTTCAAAGAAATCAAGTCATTTAAGCTGAAGTCTACAAATTTAGCAATGTGTTGGAGACATTTAACCAATACCTTGCTGAGAAGAAAATGAAAAAAGCTAAAAGAGAAAAAAAAAAAAAAAAAAAAAGGATTCAAGCACTGCATGAGATGAAAGAACTTGAGATAAAAAATGAAGAACATTTCATAATGACTACGGACATTTCTCATTTGGACCCTCAGACAAAAGCATATTATATAATGCGAAAAAATGAGATTTTTGCCAAGCGGTCTACAAATGTCAGCAACCCAAGTTAGTATTTTCCCTTGCCTCCTGATGAATAATTACGGGAGAATGTATTTTTAAATTTTCCAATGTCATTTATTTTTTAATATAATTTTTAGTTTTTATTTGCAATGTCATTTTTATGTTCCAATGTAATTTTGATTATTTAATTTTTTTTTCAATTTTTCAATTTCTTTTTCATTTTTTAGCTTGGTCTAGTCGGATAGAATATAATATATAATTTTTTTTTTTTTTACAAACAGTTAAAAAAAGGTCACAAAAGACCAAAGAAAAAAAGAAAAAAATAAAAACAATTACTAAAAAATCTATATTCAAACAACATCTATAAATTTGGAGGAAAAATTAGTTGAGATTTGACAAAAGAGTACTATTACTATAATTTGACAAATTACTAATATTTATTATCAAATTATAACAATAATAATAATATCATAACAAATATTATTAGAGATGCTCTAAGTATAACATGTGGTACTCCCAAAAATGGCAAGACAACACATTTAGGGGTTGTTTTGAGAAGTGCTATATTAGTATATTTTTTGATTTTTTACGAAAAACATAAAATATGAATTGAATTTAAAATAATATAGTAAAGAGGTAATATGACTTAAATGAGATGATTGTGACCTAAATAGAATAATATGTTAAAACAATATGTGTTATTTTAACACATGCCAAACAACCACTTGATATGAGAGATAAATATCTCTCTTCACGCGCCTGCCATGAGCAGGGCATAGCAAGTGGCAAGAATTCTATGAGTACTGCTATTTTTATTCATTGTCTTCATGTGCTGTTTGTATAACACCAAATGGACACACCACCAATTTAACATGTTGGATTTACTTTTTAGGGTAATATTATATAAATAAAATTTACATATAAAAATAATCACATCAATTGAATTCACAATCTTAAAATTAAGGGTAAATTACTCTTACCTTCCTTAAGATTTCTGATAAATACATAAACTTCTCCTGTAATTTTAATAATTACAGAAACCTTCCATACTTTACCTGACAATGTCAAGATTTTTCCAAACTGTCAATTTTGCACAAACGACGTTATTTTCCTATACAAAATGACCATATTACCCTTTTATTTAAGCTCAAAAAGACAAAAATACCCTTTGATAATTAACCATCCCTCCATTATATTCAACTTTTTTCTTTTTCTTTTTTAAATTTGTTTTTGTATTTTTGTTCTCTCTCGTCAGATCAAAACGAGAGAGAGAAGCTCCTCTTTGCCGATGCCATTGGGGCATCTTCTTTCTCTCCTCCTTTCCTTCGTCTGTCGTTTTCTGTCCACCACCTTGATGGTTCGTTGAACTCACCAAATATAAATCACTAAACTACACCAAATTCTTTTAGAATAATGGCAAGTCCAGGTATCGATCCATAGGGACAATTGTGAAATTAAACTAATTTAATTTTTAAATTCCTAAATCAATTTTGGTTAAAAAGATTTGAGGATGCTATGACTAAACAAGAATTAAATGAACTTGAATAATTAAATTGAATATTAAAATTAGGGTTTGAGATATTAATTTTTGAAAAAAATCCTAGGGTAAAGAATTCACCACTAACCACATGAATGAGATTTAACATCGGCCATCAATTGCAATCCGGTTTGAAATACCCAATATTTCATAACTACAAGTTTGAAATATTGATCAAGAGGGTTGTCGCATTCAACGTACAGGCTCGAATCATCCCGAGTAATATGAGTCGTTTGCTCTAAACTATGGTAGCAACACGACCCGTCTCTCATAACATGACTCGTCTCATACTTTGAATACAAACACAAAGAAAACTAATGTATGGAAAATATTAAACAATCACAGAGAGTAAAATGCTTGAAGAAATGAAAGAAACAATTATTAAAAACTTCTAAATCATCCATACATCCATTCAAACCAATTCACAATTAAAGCTTATGAAAAATTCTATTACATGGCTAGGGTTTCATCAAACCCTAGAAAAGACAACTAGCCACTCATAGAGGAGTGGGAAGAGGAAGAAGATGAGGAAGAAACCCCCATGGAAGTGTCCTTCAAGCTTTAAGAGAAAATCCTCTCTTTAGAACCCTAGCCTCCATTTTCTCTGAATTAATTTTTCGAACCTTAGGTTTGGCTATTTTTCTTTCTTTTATTCTCAGTAAAACAGATTAAAAATTATGTGCACACGTCCCTAGGTGGGCAGCTCGAGCGCCCATTTAGGCCGCACGAGCGGTGGTGGGCTGCACGTACAGTGAAGCTTGGTGTAGACACCCCATTTTTGACCGACCTTAAGACTCAGACGTCATTGATTGAGTGCTCGATGATGGTGCATGTTGTGCTCGTTTAGAGGTTTCGGAGTTTTGGCTGATAGCCTTGCCTCCGGGCCTCTGAACTCTTTTGTGTTTCGGCTCAGTTTGTGGACCGAACTTTGTTTCTCTTCCCGAAGGGAGGGAGAAGTCTTGTAGACCATCTCTTTGTGGTCGTAGACCACTTTTCCCGCTTGGAGACTAGTTTCTGGTTTTCGGAGCCTTCGGCTGCGCGCCTTGGCTCAGGACCGCTTAACGTTCTCCGTTTGGCGTGGTTTTTGAACCACACCTTGTTGCCTCTACCTAGAGGAACACTGTGGTCCGGAAGACCACTTTTGTGGTGGCATACCACTTTTGATGCTCGTAGACCAGTTTTCGAGGCTTTTGGCCGCGTGCCTTGCCTCTCGGTCTCTCGTCTTGCATCCGCTTTGGTTTGTTTTTGGTACAAACCTTGTTTTCCTTGTTTGGAAGGTGGTACAAGGGTGGGAGACCACTTTTTCTCCTTGGAGACCACTTTTCCTTCTGCCAGCCAATTTTCTGGTCAGATAATTGGCTTGCTTGGTCTTTGGGCCACATTTTCTGGTCGGCCACCACACCACTAGCTTTCTTTCATGCTCTAGACCTCTCCCACCTATGGCCAACCAGTTTTTGTCTTGGGAGACCACTTGAAGTGGTTGGCCGACCACTTTAAGTAGCAGGCCGACCACTTCAAGTGGTCGGCTACTTTTTGGCACCTTTTTAGAGATATTTTCCTCCAGCTGACACAGCTGGAGGGCATTAGAGCTATCCTCCATACACGTGTATGGAGGGATTTGTTTGAAGCTTAGCTTCTCCAAGAAGCTTTGCCTTTTAGTTTCTATAAGAGAGAGGCTCCTCCTCCCTCCTTTAGGTTGAGAAACTTGAGGCTTGAGAGATAGATATACACTTGTATCTATTCTTCCTTGTTTGCTCCCATTTTGTGCCTTAAAGTGTTATTTTGTCTTAGTTTAACACATAAACACACACTCAAACACCTTCCTTTGGTTGCTGAGGTGCTAAGGGGTTGTTTTTGGTGTTCTTGGACTGGTTTAAGCTCAAAGAACTTGCTGGAGTTGCAGTTGTAAAGGAGGTCTTCAAGGGTGAGTATTTGACCTTTAAATCCCCCTTTCTTGCTTAAGCTTTTAGCCCTTCTTGCATACGTTTTTAAGCATAACTCTTAACTAGAAAAAGTTCTGTTTTTGCATGCTTAAAATAGTTGTTTAGTTCACTTTTTCGTTTGGGGTGATTTATCCCCTCTTAGGCCTTGTTAAGCCTTGTTTTGAGCCATCCCTTTAGGCTCTTGTTGAACCCTTTGCATGACCTTTCTACCGCTGAAATCCAGAGGATTTTCAGTAGTGGAAAGGTGGTTTTGGTGTCCTAAATAGGAGAGGGTCATCCCCTCTCCTTGTATTTTGTTTATTTGCTTCATATGCCTCATGTTTGAGCATCTTTGTTAAGCTTTTGTTGGCCATATCTTAGCTTGTATTTGTTAAGCTTTTGTTGGCCATACATGGTTAATACACTTGTAGTGTAAATCACACAAACTAGCTTTGTATGCTTCATGAAGTAACATGTCATTCTAGCTTGTTTTCTTTCCATTTCAGCATGTTTTTGGTGATGTTTTAGCATGCCATGACTCTGTTTTGGATGGGTTTGTTGGCCCCTTGCATGCTCTATACACTTGTAGTGTAATTCCATGAAATAGCCTAACATACATCATGCTTTGACATGTCATTTTAGCATACTTTTGGCTTAGCTCTAAGAAGATTTTGTTCATGTTTTACCATTTTTAAGGTCTGATTTTAGTTGTTTTGGTCATGCATGCCTTGCTTTGAATAGCTATGGTTCAATCTAGCTTGTTAGCCTTGTGTATTGAGTTCACTAGCATGCATTGCTTGGACTATTTTAATGATTTGGCATTATTTATTATGTGATTTCAGTCCATGTGTCATGGCCATGCATTCACATTTGTCACTCATTCAATGCGTTGGAGGGATTGCCCTTTTATGCCTTAACATGAACCATTGCGTATGCCTTCATGCCTTAGCTTGCGAGCCATCATTTCAATGTTTATTTGGAGTTATTATGCCATGATATAACTCTAATTTTTATTGGTTAAGTCATCCCATGCTTGGTATTAATAGGTGTAGTGTAATCCACCTTTTTTGCCTTGTATGCATCATGCCTTATGCCCTTCATGCTAGCTTATTTTGGCTTCCTTCCATGCATGCTTTAGACTCATTTTGATATGTTCTAGGACTGTTTTGGGTTGTCTTTGCCACATGCTTCATGTTTTGTATACTTGTAGTACAAATGCTCTCGCTTGCCTTAAGCTTTGAGCACCATTGCATGCTTCATTTGTGTTGTGTGCACGATTTGGCATCACTTAACATGACATTTCAGAGCATTTAGCATTGTCATGTTCCTACCTCAATCATGCTTTAAGTGCCTTTGAGTGTTATGCATTGTTACCTAGTTTATGCCTTAGCTCGTATGCTTGGATGCCTAGGCCTTTGAGCCCTCGTCTCAGCATGTTTAGGTCCTTATTTTGACCTACTTAAGCTCTGTCCATGCTTAGTTCATGCATTTGTGCCATGTATTGCATGCCTCCTTTGTAGTCCTCTTTATTAGCTTCATGCTTTAAGGACCCTAGCATGCCATACTTGTGTTGTTTGGATGATTTGGCATCATTGCTTACCTTATTCCAGTGCACTTAGTGTTGTTACACTTCCACGCTTTTCACTCTTTAAGTGTTCTTGAGAGTTGTACCTTAGTGCCTTAATTGGTGAGCCAATTGGCATGCATGTTTGTATGTGTTTTCGATGCCTTCATTTTAGCATTATGGCCTCTGTTTTGGCATGACTGAGGTCTACCCACATTCGGTTTAAGCCTATTGAGCATTGTGTATGCCATATCACATCGCATCGTGCATGTTATGTTGTTGTTTGCATTGCGCATGCCATGTTTTTGATTCGCATTGTGTATGCCATGATCATATTGCATTGAGTATACCATGTTAGTCATTGCATTGTGTATGCTAGTTACCATTTGCATTGTGTATGCTAGTTGTCATGAGCTTTGTGTATGCCATGTAGTTCATTCGCATTGTGTAGGCTAGTATGTTAATTGCCTGTTTGCCTACTTGTCCCCCTCATGTTTGTATGCTTGAGTCACATTGTGTATGCCATGTTATGTGTTGCATTGTTGTTTGGAATAGGTGTTAGTCCAAACACAAGAAATGAGGGACGTTTCATACTTAAAATGATGAAACATGCCTCAATTCTCGGTCGCCGACGCTCTTGATCATACATGATAGAGTTTTAGGCTTTATGTGTTTACTTGTGCATTCATTTTACATTGAATTGTGCAACTTCGCCTCTCGGCCATCATGCATTGAAATGCGCGATTGGTGGCCCGAGGGTCGAGAACCACACCCCCTTGAGTTCATGACATAATAGGCGGGTGGTTGTGCACACATATCTTGCAAATACATTGCCATACCCTTTCTTGCTCTCTGTTGCAGCAAACTGGAATTCAGCAGCAACAACTAGCCGACCAGCCAAAAAAACTAGCTGGCTGACCACTTTTTTGGTTTTTCAATAACCAAAAGTGGTCGGCAGGTGTCTGGAGAGACCAAAAGTGGTCGGCCACCCTCCCACAGGTTTCCCTAGGTGGAGTTTCAGCTTTCTGGAGCTTGGTGCAAGTTTCTGAGAACAAATGAAAACAGTGGCAAATCGGGGCATCGAATTGGATTTCTAAACAAGGCGACCGAGCATGCATCCAGTCTTCTCCCTCCGAGAACCTCCTGTTTTACTGCTTTCCTTAGCTGCCATGCTTAGATAGCTAGCTTTTGCTTTGGTTTGTACTTAATAGTTAATGCGTTTAGCTATTTCAAATTGTTTTGTAATAATTAGTTAACTAGGATTAGTTAATTAATTTGTTGTGTAATAATTAGTTTAATTAGCTTAGATTAGCTAGTTAGTTTCTTATTCGGTCCCTCTTTCGAGAGGGCGCATTATTGTAATAAGCGTGCGTGTGTGTGATGCATGTCTTCTAACCTCCATTTCTTTCTCCCTTTTACTTAACTGCTAACGATGGTTAGTTTTAGAGCATATTTCATTTAGCATACCTTATGTTCACATGCGTGCATCCATTCATCTGTCTTGCATGCATTGGGCTCGATGCATCATACTAACTGCATTATATTTCAATTCCAATTTGAATACATGTATCAAATTGCATTTCATATGTCATTTCTAGAATAGTCGAGCCTATTTTAGTTGCATTTTTGCATGTGTTGCATTAGCCATCTTAACATGAACGAGGATCATGCATGATTTCTATCTAGTTCTTTGTTTTGGCTCGGAGTACACTGTGAGTGTTTACGCTTTAGCATACTGCATGTGTGTTAATGTTGCCATGAAAGCATGTTTGCCATGAGGCTAACTGTTTATGTGATATAACTGCATGAATGCCTGTGGGTGAAGATTGGATTACTTGAATTGGAACAATTCATTGAAAATCGCGTTTTAGCCTACTTGCGAGTAGCAAACTTCAAACCGTTTTCAAACGAACATGCAATGTTTTGTTCCAAATTAGGCGATCTAGTCTATACTTATTTGCTGTGCGCATCGCATAGTAAGATTAGCTAATTAATCGAAATAAGAACACATGTGTTTTTAAAAACAAGATATCATGCTTAGTACAGGCCGATCTTTGATCGGGCGAGCGGGGGTGCTCATTAAATGACCTTCCCCTCTCGTACCCAAGTTCCCGAGCCAAGGCAATTTTGGTGATGACAGACACGTGGCCTTAGGCACGAGTCAGGGTTTCCTAAATTCCCCCAAAATAAAATATTTAGGTGATGACTCTGTATTTGGCAAAGCAGTCCATGTTTGGCACTTCTTTATAAAAATCAGTTTTCCAAAACGATTTGCCGGATTTGGACTCTTTAGTGATTTATCGGTCTTACATCGCACATTGTAAGATTAGATTCAGAACCGTGACATTTGAGTCCAAACTGTAGTAGCTCAGAGAACAAAACGAGAATTCACACCCCGTCCTCGCAGGTGCGCGCAGATATTCGGAGAGTTCCTAGGGGCGCGTCCACAGTTGGCCGCACGTGCAGTGGTCTGGCTGGCTCGGATTCTTCACTTCTCGCACGAAGGATCCGCTTTCGCTCCCTTTTTGATTGAATTTTCATATTTCCTGCCAAATCTATAAAAGTGCATGAAACACAGCATCTCCACCAAATAAACAAAATTGAAAGACTAAAAATGTAACTTAAGTGGCCTCAATGTGGTACCTTTCGGCCTACATCACACCCCCCAACTTACATTTTGCTAGTCCTTAAGCAAAACAAAAGAAATAAGAAAAGTAAAGTACTCTCAGCCACTTTCGTAGGGATCACGATAGTATTTAGCATATGCAACAAGCCTTTAAACCACAAGGTTACCCCAAGTGGAAGAGTATAGTCTCGTGAGGGTTTTCAAAAATGATACCCACAAACATCAACATATTCATATCCGCTTAACAATAATTAACCACACTACTCCATATAACAACCAACTTATGTGCCATTACAGTGTGATATTAAAACATGATGAGTCATTGAAGGCACAGTGGACAAGTATGAAGGAATCTATTGAGCTAAAACCACAATTCAGTTAATACAAAAGTAAAGTCCCCTGTACTTGTGAATGCTAGTAGACACGTCATTAGTGCCCTCGGTGTAAAGTACAATCTCCATATTAGTTAACTGTCCACTATAATAACCCAGTGTAACTCATAATAATACTCAACATATACATAAAAACTAAACTGTTGCAACCAAGATTCTTAATTTTTTTTTTTGTTGAAAGATTGTGCAATGTCTTGATCCATTAAGCTTTCTAGTCAGCCCATGTAACAAGCATTGGGCCAATAACTCCCAAACCAGACGGTTTTAGGGCACTAGGTGCAGAGACACCCCTACGGGCTTAGTAACTCGAGTTAAAGAGGTTACAAACCCAAACAAGTCAAGTGTTTTTTTTATTTTATTTTTTTAAAGAATCTTGGCTACTCATTTATTCTTTTCTGCAACCTTAGCCATTATCAATGATATACACTAGGGATTATAACAAAGATGTCACCGTTATAATAGTGTGTTCATGTGAATTAAGGCATACTCATGAGAAGTGTACTAATACCACAACACAAACAACTACCCTAGTGCAAACATCGCATGTGAGTATTTACCCAATAAACCCTTTTCATACAAGCCCACTATGTTCCCTAATTAACATATGCTCATATCATTACCATACTGGCACAAAGTAAACATTAAGTGAAGTGGTGCAATCAAGTGCAGCAAGTACAAACATGAATGGTTATTACAAATACCCTTACCCCCGAACTAGAATATAACATTGTCCTCAATGTAAGCAATTGTACAGAGAGGATCTTACCAGACAGCGTGGGCGCACATCCAGTGAGGCAAGGACACCCAAACACACACACTTTGAAATTTTTTTTTTTTTTTTGGTACAGTATAAAAGAAAAAGAAAAATAAAATAAAACAAAACAAAATGAATAAGGAAAGAAAATAAAGGAAATATACAGAAATCACTGATGTGGATCTAGCGGTGGTGGGAAATGCTGCTCAAATAGGGCATGCATCAGTGTCCGAGTCTCGAACGCCTCATCATGAACCCTAGCACCAAGTTGATCAAACCGCTGCTTACTCGAATCCCGGTATGCATAGAAGTCAGTTTGCAGACTGACTGCTGATACCCATCAAATGCCACTTGTGAGTAATCCCGATAAGCCTGATAGTCGGTCCGAAGATCAACCACAGATTGCTGAATGGCGGCTTGATTATCCAAAAGAGCCTGATATTGTGCCCTCGTCATACGGAATGGCGGTGGCGGTGGCGGTGGCGGTGGCGGTGGCGGTGGTGCAGCGGCGGGCTCGACTAGGGCATCATTAGGATTGGCCAGGGCTTCGGGGAAGAGTAGTGGAGGCGACAGGCGAGTAGTGGTTTGGCACCAGTGGGTTTTACCATAAAATGTAGGCGGCGGAAGCTGAACCTCATTGGCCTGAAGTGGGTATGTCTCTTGGTCTTTTATGACCGCAGTAATGAGGTTGGCAAAAGGGAGGGCCCATGTAGAACTGCCCCGAGTATTGCGTATTTTGACTTCATTAAAGATTCGGTGCATCTGGTTGTAGATCAAAGTAGGGATGTCAACCCAAAACCCGAAGTCAAATCGATGCAAGGCACGGAGAAAGTCCCCGCGCCGCTCTTCCTTGTGGCCAAGAGGAACAACATTCTTTTTCAGTACCACATCAAGGAAGAGAAGGCGGTGTGGTAGATTAGCCTGCCAGATGCTAGTACAGTTGTCATAATCCTAACGCCCCTCATAAAACTCAGTTACCAGTGTCGGGATGGTGAGTTCCCGAGTGAATACCGAGAACTGTTCTGCATTGATAGGGTCCATGGAACAGTGGAGGACCTCGGCAATTGAAGCTGGAGTGACCACTAACTCCACTCCATCAACAAAGGAGCAAAGAGCTCCGGGGCCTCGTCACTGATGTACATATGCTGATAAAAGAGTCGCACAATGCGAGGACATGCCGGTTCAGTGACAGTGCAGATGCCCAGGAGGCCCCGGTCTTCAAGTTGTTGAATACTCCACGCAGTGGTTTGATGGCAACGGAAGAAGTCCACATCAAAGGATGTATCACATGCAATTGGTTTGGTGGCCCAAGCATCGGTTGGCACATCTCTAAATGCAATGTTGGCATTGCGAGGCTGTTTGGGTGCTCAGCGAGATGATGAAGACATATAGCGGTTTAACGAAAATGTTTTACTTGTCTTGCGGGTGCTTGACGTGTAGACGTTGTCTCTAACCTCTAATTGAGCTTTGTCTTTCTTTTTAGCACTTTGGTGCTTTGCTTGCGAGTGTTTGCTTCTGTTTAAGCACTTTAGTGCTGTGATTTTTTTATTTTTAAAGCTCGATTGCGCTTCGCTTGCACTTCGGTGATAGTTCCACTTTCAAACGCTCTGCACACTTAGCAACACGAACGCATAAAATCCCAAACTAAAAATTAAAATAAAAATATAACTTTAAATTAACTAATTTCGCCAGAAGTCCCTGGCAACGGCGCCAAAATTTGATGGTTCGTTGAACTCACCAAATATAAATCACTAAACTACACCAAATTCTTTTAGAATAATGGCAAGTCCAAGTATCGATCCACAGGGACAATTGTGAAATTAAACTAATTTAATTTTTAAATTCCTAAATCAATTTTGGTTAAAAGATTTGAGGATGCTATGACTAAACAAGAATTAAATGAACTTGAATAATTAAATTGAATATTAAAATTAAGGTTTGAGATATTAATTTTTAGGAAAAATCCTAGGGTAAATAATTCACCACTAACCACATGAACGAGATTTAACATCGGCCATCAATTACAATCCGGTTTGAAATACCCAATATTTCATAACTACAAGTTTGAAATATTGATCAAGAGGGTTGTCGCATTCAACGTACAGGCTCGAATCATCCCGAGTAGTATGAGTCGTTTGCTCTAAACTATGGTAGCAACACGACCCGTCTCTCATAGCATAACTCGTCTCGTACTTTGAATACAAACACAAAGAAAACTAATGTATGGAAAGCATTAAACAATCACAGAGAATAAAATGCTTGAAGAGATGAAAGAAACAATTATTAAAAACTTCTAAATCATCCATACATCCATTCAAACCAATTCACAATTAAAGCTTATGAAAAATTCTATTACATGGCTAGGGTTTCATCAAACCCTAGAAAATACAACTAGCCACTCATGGAGGAGTGGGAAGAGGAAAAAGATGAGGAAGAAACCCCCATGGAAGTGTCCTTCAAGCTTTAAGAGAAAATCCTCTCTTTAGAACCCTAGCCTCTCTTTTCTCTGAATTAATTTTTCGAACCCTAGGTTTGGCTATTTTTCTTTCTTTTATTCTAAGCAAAACAAATTAAAAATTATGTACACGCGTCCCTAGGTGGGCCGCTCGAGCGCCCATGTGGCCGCACGAGCGATGGTGGGCCGCACGTGCGGTGAAGCTTGGCTGTACGTGCGGTGGTCTGGCTGGCTCGGATTCTTCACTTCTCGCACGGAGGATCTGCTTTCGCGCCCCTTTTGATTGAATTTTCATATTTCCTACCAAATCTGTACAAGTGCATGAAACACATCATCTCCACCAAATAAACAAAATTGAAGGACTAAAAATGTAACTTAAGTGGCCTCAATGTGGTACCTTTCGGCCTACATCACACCTCATCCTTTCCTCCTTCTCCTTCTTCTTCCTCCACTCACTTTCCTCCACCATTTGCCGCCTGTTTTTCCTCTTTCCCTCCTCTTCATCTTCTTCTTTCAAAACCCTAATCCTAGATCTATGGTTTTAAGAGTGGTGGTGGGTAGTGATGGAAACAATGTTGGGTCACAATCTGGGTTTAGGGCAGTTGGTTGCAATATGGGTTGCGATCAAAAGAGAGAGAGAGAGAGAAAAAAAAAGTAGGAGAAAGAGAATGAGAGAAAGGGTACGATCTTCTCACTCTTCAACTACCCACTAACAATCAAGTTCAGGCCGCTTTTTTGTATTGAATCTTTGTTTGAGGTTTCAGTCAAGTCTTTGAAAGATTTGGATAGTGATATAGATTTGTGATTATTTTTTAATTGGAATTTGGGTTTATTTTTTTGGTTTGATTTGGGTTTAAATTAGAAAGGAGGAGAGTAGGCAATAAATGAGAAAAGGCAAAACTAAAACAAGAGGAGCAGATGAGTTTTGATTGGAGGGCATGAAAGAGAGAGGAAAAAAAATGGTTATCCATAGGAAGAGAAAGGAAATAGAAGAAAGAGTAAGATGGTAGGAGAATAAGGTGAATTTTTTTTTTTTTTCCTTTTTGTTTCCATCTCTATCTTCTGGCTCAACTTCCACTGCTCACTGCCCCAATGTCTCACTCTTCCTTCCATCTCTTTTTTTGCCCTCAAACTCTCCACGCACACCACTGCCTCTCTCCATCTCTCCCTCTGTCCACAAACCTTTTGTTCTAACCTCCATCTCCACTTTCTCTGTTCTTAACCTCTAACAAGAAACATCGAAATCAAGACCAAAACACTATATCTACAACCATAATGATCAAGAACTCCATAAGGATTGAGACAGTGGTGTTGAGTTTAATAGATCTAGTGGGTTTGAGGCATCGAGGATGAGTTATTTAATAGATTTGTGTAGTGGGTTTGGTCAGTTGCATTTTACATTTATGTAATATATATATATATATGTGTGTGTGTGTGTTTGATTGAATAAAAAAAAACAGAAAATTGAATCAATGTATATCTCACACACACACACACATATATATATATTTGAATACATAAATATCTTACATATATATACCCTTATGTATATATATTGTGGGGACATATTTTTTGGATAACAACACGTGGCCAAGGTGGCACCGAAGTACCAGACGAGGTGCCACGTGTCCTTGACTTGACGCCGAGGTAATCTCGGCTAGGCCGAGGTTATCTGCAAAGATACCAAAATCCGAGATGAGCGGATAAGTTACAAAATTTCTAAAATGATGGAGGACTTCAGCCTGGATAAGGATAAAGCTCTTAGGAAGTTTATCTTTATCTATTTGAGGGTCCTGGATAGGCATTAAGCCAGAGTCCATTGAAGCGAGGCTTCTACAGGGATCAAGTCAATGTTGGTTATAAAAATAAGGCCCCCTTGTGGGTCTAAGGTATGCTTTTTGCATTCTAAATAGTGAGTCAAGCACTTTTGCTATCTTTGAGAGATAACTGACTTAATTGTCGGAGTGCCCCCGGGTGGACGAACCACCGCCGGAATCTTATCTTTCTGTGACAAGTTGTTCGGGCTTAATCTATTCTGCTGGTGCTCTCCAACTGAGTGCCTGTTTGGTCGGAAACTGACACACACAATTTGGCGCCGTCTGTGAGAAAGAAAGGAGAATAGATGGCCAACGACAGACAGAAAGTAAAGGTCAGGGACGACATCCCTACTGGGAGTGGTAAGCACTTTGATCCCAATGTAGAGGAGGATAATTGTAATGAAGACACTCGGGATCAGAATCCCGAAGAGAAAGATGTTGGCCAGGAGGGCGACGTACCAAAGAAGGCAGACCGAGGCAGGTATTATAACGAAAATGACCTCCGGGTATAGAAAGATAGATGCCTGAGGAGGGACGGAGAGATGAAGGGAATGGCAAACAAATTGGCGAACCAGCAAACGCTCGTCAATTTCATGATGCAGAACGTGCAGCCACCGTTCCAATTACAAGATACGCCGATTCCAGCGGCCAAGAAGAATGCCCATAAAGGGGGGCAGAAAATAGTTCCTACAGTCCCACAGCACGACAGGACCAAGGGACATTCTCACCGGCCTTCACGGGAGGACGACCATGGAGAATCAACGAGAAGAGAATCCTAGAAGACACGTCGAACCAAAGAAGTATACACCAAAGAACATCGGGATGTTCAAGGAAAGGAACTCTGTTTCGACACGACCAATGGAGGGAGGTCCAAAAGGACTCATAATGACACTGGAAGTAGTGCACCAAAGAGGCTGAAATCCGATGATAACCGAGCTCCTGGACGGACCAAGGAGGATCTGAGGGATTACCTCCAAAGGAAGCGACAAGATGCCGAGGTGACTTCCCCGGTCAAACCGAGAACGCTGTTTTTAGTAGAATTGGATAAATTCGAATCCCTGAAAAGGTTCAATATGCCGAGATTTTAGATATACGACGGTAAGTCAGACCCCAACTTTCACGTCGGCTTGTACCTAAACTCGATGGTACTATACACCGGGAATGAGCCGTTGCTTTGCAAGGTGTTCCCCTCGTCCTTCGGGGAAATTGCATCGGATTGGTTTCACAAATTGTCGAAAGGAACTGCGAAAATCTAGGAAGGCCTGGCCGAGATGTTCATGGCCAAGTTTGTGACAAACAAGCTATAGCCATTAAGGGTAGACTCCCTGATGGCTCTGAGAATCAGTGAGGATGAAAGCCTTAGGGCCTATGCCAAGAGGTACTATGAGGTATTCAACCGGATACCAGGATGCAACCAAAAGGTGGCAGTCGTGTCTTTTAAGAACGGCCTGAAAGATGATTGTTTGTTTCGAAAATCATTAGCAAAGACACTGCCAAAAAGTATGGAGGAACTGATAGCCAAAATTGAGAAGTATGCGAGGGCCGAGGAAGATACACCGGGGACAAAGGCGTCGAAATAAGAGAAGGAAAACGGCTCGCCGAAGCGAGGCCGAAGTAATGGCGGATACAATAAGCCAAAAGCAGGATTAAGGGCTGCGCAGGCAATCACAACCATATTTCGAATCCTGGTTTACAAAGTCTTGGAAAAAATCCGAAATTAGCCCTATTACAGAGCACCAGTAAGGCTTCCGGGTGAATTTATGGGAAGAAGCCTTGGCAAGCACTGTGCTTACCACAATAAAGATGGGCATCTGACTCAGGAGTGCAGAGCCCTGAAGGCACATCTGGAAGACCTGGTAAGACAAGGTCATTTAAAGGACCTTGTAGACGAGGCCAGGACAAGGGAAGAGCAAACAAGACTGCCTCAGGCACAGGCAGTACCGCCTCCTCCAGCACCACAATCGCATGCAGGCAGACCTCGAGTGATCAATATGATTCACTCAAAGGTCAATAAGAACGAAATATGTAGGGAGACTCAGAAAGTAAAACACTTGCAACATGTGTACCAAGTCATGCAAAAAAGACCTAGGGCAAACGAGTGTCAGGGACTAGTGGTGTCCTTTACTGAAGACGACCTAGAGATGGTGCAGCATCCACGCAACGATGCCTTGGTAATATCCCCCCAGATTGGAGAATGCCAAGTGAAACACATCTTAATTGACCAGGGCAGCTCTTGTGACATCATGTATGTCAGGTGTTACAAGGAGCTTGGCCTTCACCAAGATGATCTGGAGCAATCCAATGGTCCAATGGTCGGGTTCAATGGAATGCCGACATGGCCCTTGGGGGTAGTAAGTTTGGAGGTGCAGGTTGGCACCAAAAAGGTAAAAACTGAGTTCACAGTAATTGACACTCCCTCCCCTTACAATGCTATCTTGGGAAGGCTATGGCTGCATGCAATGAGGGATGTTCCCTCAACGTTGCACTAGCTGTTGCGGTTCCCAAGAGAGCACGGAATTGAGGAGGTCAGAGGGGATCAAATGCAAGCAAAGAATTGCTCCATGGCAGCAATGAAATCCACCTGCAACATACGAGAAACAAAAGCCGTAGAGATTAAAGATGAGGACATGAAAGTCCTAGATGACGTCGGCAAAAGCCAACCAAGAAGAGTAAAGAAGCCCTGAAGAAAATCCTTGTCCAGCAAGGGGATGAGGAGCGCTTCTTCCTTCTTGGCTTGGGCTTGGCTGAGGAAAAGGAAAAAGAGCTAGAGGCGTTCTTAAGAGCAAACATTGAGGTGTTTGCCTGGACGCCGTACAAGATGCTTGGCATTGACCCTGAGGTCACTTGTCATAGACTGAATGTGGATAGGTCAGCCAAATCTGTCATCTAGTGAGCAAGAAGGCCGATGTTGATGCATGTCGAGGCAGTATAGGAGGAAGTGGATAAACTTCTAGAGGCCAGGGCCATTCGAGAGGTAAATTGCCCGACATGGTTATCAAACACAGTGGTTATAAAGAAAAAGAATGGGAAGTGGAGGGTCTGCGTGGACTTCACCAGCCTGAACAAGACTTGTCCCAAAGACAATTTCCCACTACCTAAGATTGACCAATTGGTGGATGCCACTTTAGGGTATGGAAGGATGAGCTTCCTGGATGCATACAGGGGGTACCATCAGATAGCTATGTACCCCCCAAATGAGGAGAAGACTGCATTTATCACCCAAAAGGGCTGTATTACTACAAAGTGATGCCGTTTGGGTTGAAAAATGCAGGAGCAACTTACCAGAAATTGGTGACCAAGATGTTCAGGTATCTAATAGGCAGAACAGTGGAGGTATACATAGATGACATGGTCGTGAAGACCAAGGAACATGAGGATCATCTGGAAGACTTAAAGGTAGTTTTTGACATCCTTAGAACATATCGGCTCCGACTCAATGCATCGAAGTGCGCATTTGGAGTTCGGTCTAGTAAGTTCTTAGTATACTTGGTTACCAGAAGGGGCATTGAGGCTAGCCCTGATCAAATCAAGGCCATTTTGGAGTTGGAGAGCCCAACATCGGCAAAGCAAGTATAGATGTTGACTGGAAGGGCTGTAGCCCTGAATAGATTCATAAGCAGAAACTCTGACAAATGTAAACCTTTCTTCAGCTTAGTGAAGAAAGCCACAGACTTCTTATGGACAAAAGAGTGCGAAGTCACCTTGGCCGACTTGAAGAAGTATTTGACCACAGCTCCAGTTCTCTCAAATCCAATACCTGGAGAGGAGCTGTTTTTATACTTGGTAGTTTCAGAGCATGCAGTGAGTGTAGTAGTAATTAGAGAAGAAAATGGAGAGCAAATGACAGTTTACTACGTAAGCAAAACCCTAGCTGATGCTGAGACCAGATACCTACCCTTAGAGAAGCTAACACTGGCCTTAGTAATGGCTTCCAAGAAGCTGAATCATTACTTTCAAGCCCACAAAATTGTGGTGTTAACTGAGCATCCCTTGAAGTCCTTGTTGCAGCAGGGAGATCTGACAGGCAGAATAGCTAGATGGGCAATGGTGTTGGGCCAATATAACTTGGAATTCAGACCCAGAACAGCAATCAAAGGCCAAGTTTTGGCCGACTTCGTGGCCGAGTTCACACCAGGCGCCATCATACATTGGGATCCGTTGAGCCGAGATATACGATGTCCAAGTGAACAAGGAGAAACCCAGCTAAGGAGAGCAGAACAAAGAAAGGAAGAGAAAGTCAGGCCATGCAGCAGTTACATCGGCGACTCCTTTCGGTTATTTATTGATGGGAGTTCAAACCGACAAGGAGCGGGGGCAGGAGTAATGCTAGTATCGTCAGATGGGCAGATACTGGAACAATCCATTCGTTTGGGGTTTAAAGCCTCAAACAATGAGGCAGAGTATGAAGCACTGATCGCAGGATTAAAGCTGGCAGTAGCAATGGAAGCTAACGAAGTAATAGTCTTCTGTGACTCCCAGCTTACCGTCAACCAGGCAACAGGCGAATACGTAGCCCGAGATGAAAGGATGTCGGCCTATGTAAAGGAGGTAGGCAAACTGGTAGCCTTATTCTAGAATTGCCGACTACAGCAGGTTAGCCGAGATGACAACAGCCATGTTGATGCTCTGGCCAACCTGGCTAGTGCAATAAAACCTGGAGAGGTAAGGACAATAATGGTGGACTACTTGTCAGGTCCAAGCATAGAACCACTGAACATAGAGCATGAAGCAATGTGTGTGGAAATGGGACCAAGCTGGATGGATGCAATAATAGTATTCGTTAAAGAGGAAAAACTGCCAGATGATCATAAAGAAGCACACAAGATCAGACTGAAGTCGGCAAGATTCAACCTGACAACAGAAGGACATCTCTCCAGAAGATCTTTTACTGGACCCCTTTTGAGGTGTGTACATCCTTCACAAGTTAAAGACTTCTTGTATGAGATACACAAAGGAGTATGTGGAAGCCACGCAGGGGGCAGGTCACTTGCTCATAGGGCCATTACTCAGGGGTACTGGTGGCCCTACATGCAGAAAGATGCTGAAGCTTATGTCAAGAAGTGTGAGAAGTGCCAGAGGTTTGCACTTTTGACATATCAACCAGCAGCAAACTTGAATCTAGTGTCTAGCCCTTGGCCATTTGCCCAATGGGGCATGGATCTTGTTGGACAACTGCCTCAACCAACTGGACAAAGGAAGTACCTGCTAGTGGCAACAGATTACTTCACCAAGTGGGTGGACGTTAAACCCCTCGCAAAGATTCGAGATGTTGATGTGAAGAGCTTCATTTGAAAGAACATCATCACCAGGTTTGGGATCCTAAGGGCAATAATAGCAGACAATGATACCCAGTTTGACAGTAAGCTAATCAAAAGCTTCTGTGCAAAGTACAAGATAAATAATTATTACTCTACTCCAAGCTTCCCTCAAAGCAATAGTCAAGCAGAAACATCCAATAAGGTCATCTTGGATGGGATCAAGAAGAGGCTGAAAGCAGCTAAGGAAAGGTGGGTGGATGAGTTACCCAGTGTACTCTGGTCATATAGGACTACACCGAGAAGATCAACTGGGGAATCTCCATTTGCCATGGCTTTTGGCACAGAGGCAGTAATCCTATTAGAGGTCGGCATCCCAGGGATTAGAACCCAAGGAGTAGAAAATGGGACCGATGAGGCATTCTTAGCCCGAGATCTGGATCTGCTAGAAAAAAGAAAGGATAAAGCAGCAATTCAGTTGGGGGCATACCAACAGCAACTTGCCAGGGCTTATAATAAGAAGGTTAACCCACGAGAGTTCCAAGTTGGGGACCTCGTCCTAAGAAAGGTCGTCGGTAACAAAAAGGATCCCAGAGAAGGCAAGCTTGGTCCAAACTGGGAGGGACCTTATAGAATCATCTCGGTCCTGGGCAATGGGGCATATCAGCTTGAAGACAGTGAAGGCAAAGAGTTGCTAAGACCTTGGAACACTTGCAATCTGAAGTTTTTCTATCATTAGATTTCTTTTTTTTTAAAGTTCCTTGTTATTAGCCAAAGTAATAATAAAGTCTTAGCTTGAGTTTTAAACTTGCCTAGTATGATTGACCAGTCACTTGGCAATGTTTCTAATTGAAACATGATGAATAACTTAGACTTATTATATGGCAGAGTTGAATTATACTTGCATATAATAGAGTTGAACTAAGTTAGCGATGTTTCTGATTGAAACATGACGAATAACTTAGACTTATTATATGGCAGAGTTGAATTATACTTGCATATAATAGAGTTGAACTAAGTTGGCAATATTTCTGATTAAAACATGACGAATAACTTAGACTTATTATATGGCAGAGTTGAATTATACTTGCATATAATAGAATTGAACTAAGTTGGCGATGTTTCTGATTGAAACATGACGAATAACTTGGACTTATTATATGGCAGAGTTGAATTATACTTGCATATAATATAGTTGAACTAAGTTAGCGATATTTCTGATTAAAACATGACGAATAACTTAGACTTATTATATGGCAAAGTTGAATTCTACTTGCATATAATAGAGTTGAACTAAGTTAGCGATGTTTCTGATTGAAACATGACGAATAACTTAAACTTATTATATGGCAAAGTTGAATTATACGGCAAAGTTGAATTATACTTGCATATACTAGAGTTGAACTAAGTTGAGTTAACCCGGACTTGCCATATCAGCAGAGTCAAACACAGATTGAAACTAAGGGCATTTTGATAAGATTAACAGAAGAACAAAGGTTGGTAAACCTTGGCCAGTCTTTGTTTGAATATTACCTCGGCGACGAGGTCAAAACCACATGTTTAATGAGAACCCAAATGGAACTTAAGTTCACATTAGGGGGCAGAGGGCTGGAGAATGACGCTTGGGAGTTGGAATTTACAAGGTAAGATTGGTTTAACACTTGTTGAAATTTTAAGAAAAATTTACAAGTTGAAGTTAAGCCGAGGTTATGATTAAAGGAAGATTAGTTTAAACACTTGTTGAAATTTTTGAGAAAAGTTTACAAGTTAAGCCAAGGTTGTATTGAAAGAAGTACTTATGTACTTGCCGAGATTACCATGTTGCCAAGACTTGGAAGATATTTGAAGATAGAAGTCCTGTTAGGTAAAAAGTAAAGTGGCAAGTTGTAAATAACACTTGTGAAAATATTATACAAAATATTTTCAAGTGTTAGGCCAAGGCCAAGATAAACTGTTAGCGGGTATAACCAAAGTATTCCACATCGAGAAGATTACACAGTCAAGGTATGCATTGAGGACATGCAAATTATTCTAAGTGTAGAATCATACAAGAGTAAAAAGAACACACATGCAATCACATTGAAAGAAGAAATTTGAGAGTGCATTCAGATAAGGAAGGAAGGCACTTCGGCCTGACAGTGAAGAATAATTGTTCAAATTACCAAAGTGGAACGTCGGCCGAATTAAAGCTTACATCGTTTCAAAAGTAAGAAAAAAAGTACAAAGTACAAAGAAAAACATCAAAACAGACTACTCGGTGTCAGCGGCAGACTGTGTCTCGGCCCCAGAAGACAGTTGGGAAGACTTCTCGGTAGCCTTCTCAGCCTCAAGCTCAGTATCGATCTCCTGTAGAGTTTGATCAAGGCTCTTCTCGACGATTGGCACCTCGGAGTTTGTCTTCTGGAAGGAGGCTTTCTTTGAGACCTCACCATCTTCATCCTGAGTCAAGTCTAAGACTTGCTCATTCAGAGTTGGGGACTCAGCCCCAGCATCCACAGCCTTCCCAGACTTATCGGCCTCAGCTTCCTCCTCGAACTCAGCCTCGTCCTCGGATTGGCTTCGAGTCGGGGAGAATGGCAGGACGATGCGGCTACTTTCTTAGAGAGACGAGTCCTCAACCCTTGTTGGATGCCTGTGTTTACTTGCTTTTTGTAGTCCTCACGAACGTCGGCTACCCCCTCTTTGTATGCTTTCTCATCCGTCGCTTTGATCTTGGCGTCCTTTGTGGCCAGGGCAGCAATAAGCTCGGTCTGGGCTTCAACAGTCTTTACCTCGGCCTCTTTTTTTTCAGCTTCGAGGACTTTTGCAATGGCTTCAGCGGCCCCAGCCCTCTCCTCGGCCTCATCTTGAGCTTTCTTGGCCTCTTTGGCCTAATCTATCAAGGTCTTCATCTTGGCCTCGGCTTTCTTAACGGTTTTCAGCAAGCTTGCAGCCTCCTTCGTCTTGTTGACCAACTCCTTCTTGATGCCAAAAGCTTGCATCACGAAGGAGTGGGCGTGTTGGATTGCCTAGAAGAAATAGACGAAACAAAAGCTAATAAAAACTCTAAGTATGGAAAAACAGAGTATGGAAAGTATTAAGTGTTAAGGGCTTATTTTTACAGAGTGCTGCAACATCAGAGCGAAATTTTCATATTCGCTGACCTCTGCGTTGTGGTTGAGGTCATTAGGAAGCAGCAAGGTAGTAGAGAGGGCAATGCCGACTTCGATGTCATCGGCGCTGTCACCAGCTCTGACTGGCTTGTCCTCAATTGTGATTGAGGGGGCCTAAGGGGCATCAGATTTGAGAGAACTTAAGGTGGCAGCAGAGTCCGACCTCGGCCTCTTTGACTTGGTGGATTCGGATGGTTCAGCCTCGGCGGGCCTCTTCTCGGCGGTGGAGGAGGACTTTTCGCCCTCGGCCAGTTTTGAAATTGGCAAGGTATCCTCAGTGTCAATCTGAGTTACCGTTGCCTTAGCTTGGGCTTTCTTCAGCCTTTTTGGCTTTGGTTTCGGCTGAGATTGTGAAGATAGAGATTGGATGGTAGTGACGTTCGAGATGCCGGCTAGAAGATCATCAGCAACTGCCTTCTTGCGACCCATTTCGTCAGAGGAGATGACAACAGTAACTCTAGTGCCAAGGTGGATTGCTGGTAAAGCTATTGGTGGGTTGGCTCGATCGTAAGAGGACGCCTCGGCACTTTGACGTCTTCGGCTACGGGTCCTGCCTACTGGTGCAACAAATGGCGCTCAACGTCGGCATTGGCGCTGAGAAAGTGGAATCGATTGAGGAGCTGAATTAGATGGCTGGTCTGCTGCAGCCGAGGTTGATCCTTGATCTGGGCGAGGTGAAGAAGTTGTAGTAGGATTTGGAGCAGAATGAGGGGACTTGCTCTTTTTGGGGACGTCGAGCAAAGTCGATCTGCATGTTGGGATGAAGTTCAGAAGCAAAGGAGCCTTGCGCTGATTAACAGGCAAGTCCAGCAGCCTCTTGAAATCTTTACTGGGATAGAAGTTTTTTCGGAAGTCCTTTAGGGGCTGAGGAATAGCTGCAAAGACAAAGCGAACGAACGTTAGCACATAAAAAAATATCAAAGAAAGAAAGACTTGAAAGCAAGAAAATGTGACTCTTGGCTCTTACCATCTCCCTCTCTGAAAACTGTTCGGCTTAGGGGATAGAGGTGAAGGTCATCATCTGGTTGAAACTCCCAATTGCCCGAGACGATGAAGTAATCGTCTCCAGCACCCTTGTTTGAGTCTGGGTGGTCGGCAACGAGTTTGTATTCCGTCGACCTCGGCTTAAGGTAGTAGATGTAACCTTTTTCTGACTTAAGGCCACACATGGTGTAGCAATACTGGATGTTGGCAAGGGTAACCCTAGCATTCTCTCTTTTGGCTAAGGCAATTATACCATTAATAACTCGGTAAGAGTTAATGGCAAGCTACATTGGGTTCAATTTGTAGTAGTGTAGCACTTCTCGGAAAAGGGTATCAAGAGGGAGCCTAAGTCCACACTCAAGGAAGGCTACCACTGGGAAAGGCATAAAGTTGTTTGTGGGCATGATGGAGTCCTCCTCCCCAGCCAACCTAAGATGAACGTCGGCAAGGATGGAAAACTCTTGCCTAAAGTATTCCAACTTAGTTGGGGTGTTTACCCTCCACCTGAACATACCCATGTTGTCGGCTAGAGGGACGAGGTGTTGAATTTCAGAAGGAAGTGCTTTTTGTCTAAGCTTTAAAGGACCTCGGCAAAACTAAAACGTATGCTAGAGCAAGGGTTTCTGAGGATCTAAATGGAATTTGTTTCAATTTTTCCTAGAGTTTGGAGATCTAAAGCAAATCCCAATCCTAGAGTTACTAAAACAGGAGGATTAAAGGCAAGAATCTGGAAAAAAACAGTAGGAAAACAGAAACAAAGACGTGATTCAAACTCAAGAAGATGGGCGAGAAATCAAAGAACACTGAATAAATTTGTGTAAGTGTGCAAGGCCAAGAACAGTGGCAGAGTAGAGCGAGTGTGTGTGCAATTTGTACATAAAGGTCAAGAATCAAGAACTAATTGGATAAACACAAAATTGCAAAGTCAGAACATACTCAAATATGCGAATGATGAAGTTTAAATCACAGATGGAGACTGAAGAACATGAATGTGTTCATCATGGCAAGAAAAAAGAGGCAACAGAGTATGAACAACTAAAGAGAGAGAAAATAGTAACTCACCAAGAAGAAAATGGAGCCGATGTGAGATGCGCCGGAGTTGAACGCAGGTGGTACGAGTAGCAAGACAGTGAATGTTTCGCCGGAGGAGACTAACGGAGTAGTTGTAGAGAGCTTTGAGAAGACGACAATGGCGGTTTGGGAGAAAGAGGCTTAGAGAGAGTTTGAAGAAGACGAAGATGCAAAAGTGAAACGATGAAGAGTGAGGGAAGTGTTTTTGTCAAAACATGAAAAGGTGGCAAAACGCAATTAGTGTGCCTAGGACGACGTGCTTGTCAGACGGCGCACGTAATTACGATGTGACTTAATGGCGCGTGTCAAGCACGGTTCAATAGGGAAGAGACACATGGCAAAAACGGTTGAAATACTGTGCGTGACAGCTCAAACGCGTGTTGAAACTCTTGGAGTTCTTGATTTAATGAAGCAAGGATCTCGGCTGTAGGAATGATCTCGGCTAAATAACTTGAGCAGACTTAATTATTGGTTCTAAAGCATTGATGCGAACACACAAAGGTGTTTTATCATATGGAGGCCGATGTGTGATAGAGCAAGTTTAGCCGACATGCTATACGTTCAAATAATATAGATTCCATCACCTTAGGATGCCGAGGTAATAGAACCTAGGGGGCAGTTGTGGTGACATATTTTTTGGATAGCAACACGTGGCCAAGGTGACACCGAAGTGCCAGCCGAGGTGCCACGTGTCCTTGACTTGACGCCGAGGTAATCTCGGCTAGGCCGAGATCATCTGCGGAGATACCGGAATCTGAGATGAGCAGATAAGTTACAAGAGTCCTAGAATGAGGGAGGACTTCAGCCTGGATAAGGATAAACCTCTTAGGAAGTTTATCTTTGTCTATTTGAGGGTCCTGGATAGGCATTGAGCCAGAGTCTATTGAAGTTAGGCTTCTATAGGGATCAGGTCAGTGTTGGTTATAAAAGTAAGGCGCCCTCGTGGGTCTAAGGTACGCTTTTTGCATTCTGAATAGTGAGTTAAGCACTTTTGCTATCTTTGAGAGATAACTGACTTGATCGTCGGAGTGCCCCCGGGTGGACGAACCACCGCTGAAATCTTATCTTTCTGTGACACGTTGTTCGGGCTTAATCTATTCTGTTGGTGCTCTCCAGCTGAGTGCCTGTTTGGCAGTGTGGTTGGAAACTGACACACACATATATATATGTTTGATTGAATTTAAAAAAAAAAAAAAAAAAAAAAAAAACAGAGAATTGAATCAATATATATATATATATATCTCACACACACACATATATACATATATATATGTATACATAAATATCTTACATATATATACCTTTATGTATATTTTTGATTTTGTGGGAGGTGCTGCAATGGTGAATGGGTTGGTATTGGTGATGATAGGAGTAGAAGGTGAATTAGAAGACAGTGAGGTTGTAGAAGCTGGATGAATTACAACGTAGTGAGGGTATTTTTGACATTTCATAATTTATAATGAGTGACATCAGTACTTTCTGTTAAATGTTCTAACTGTAGTCACAGTTTGGGAGAATTTTGACATTGTCAAGTAAGGTAAGGAAGATTACTATCATTATTCAAACAACGGGTGAGGTATTTATATTTGTTAGAAATCTCAAAGAATGTACATCTAATTTGCCTTAAAATTAATAATTGAGCAAAATTCTAGTGACCTCTTTAAGGTGACTTAAATTTTAAATTTTAATCTTAAATTTTCACCACTCAGCCAACCTTTAGAATTGACTGGATCAATTTGCGTCATGCTTATGTTTTACTTTTTTGGGGGGACAAATTAAATTTGCTTGGACTTGCATTTTTTTGGGTAAGTCCTATTTTAATTCAAATTTCACTTTTGTCTTTTTTAGTTTAATTTTGAACAATATTTACTGCGTTTGATTTTCATTTTCTAAATTCAATATTTTAGAAACTGAATTTTTTATTTTTTGTTTTTTGTGAATAATTTTAAAATTTTAAATAATTTTTTTTATTTTTTAGATACACCTTACTTAGATGTATCTAAAAAATAAAATATTTTAAAAAATCAATAAATATACAAGAATATGAAAATATATTGAATTTTTATATTTTTTATATTTTTGGTATTTATTGAATTTCTAAAAAAAATTAACCAATATTATTACTTTTTAAGTGTATTTATGTTAGATGTATCTAAAAATTTAAAAAAAAAATTGTTTAAAATATTTAAAAATTTTGGTGAAAACAAAAAAATACACAAAACAAAAATTTTAATTTTTTAAAAGGTAAATCCGTAAAACCCTAACCAAACAAGCTTATTAATTCTAAACTTTAAATCTAGCCCTTCTATCCAAATTATCATCCTTTTTTTTTTTTTTTTTTATAACTATACTCCTGATGTGAGTGATACATGTTAAAAATAATAAAATTTTAACATTTAATTTAAACGAAATGATCAAATCAAAATTAAAATTAAAGTCTAAAATTAATATTGATTAAATTAAAATAATATGAATCAAAATGAAATTTAAATTTAAATATAATTTATGATTCTTCTTCTTTAATTTTAAAAGTTTGCGTCTAAGGGTTGGTTTGAGAATAGGTTATTTTAGTAACTTTTGATTTTTTTTACTAAAATATGAGGTGAGCAAAATTAATATGTTTGGAATAATTTTTTGATTTTTTTATGAAAAAACGTGCACAGAGTAGAGAAAAAATAAAAAAAAATCTTTAATTTTTTTTGTATGATGGTTTAGCATTTTAGCTTTTTTAATGATTTTTTTTTTATTTTTTTTACTTTTTTAGATGTTCCCAAGTCATATATATATATAGTATTTTTTCCTTACTTAGGTGACACGTTCTAAATGTTTACCTTTTTTTTCGTTAAAAACGTCACATCAACATGCATTCTTCATTTACATATAAAGTTCAACACAAACTCAATTTCACTTATAATAACGAATTTTTATATGGATTCTATTTGGTAAATACTTATTTTCTATACATTTTTCATCGTGTATTTAATTTTGTTGTTGTCAGATTTTTTTTTTTATGTAGTTGATATTTTAATTTAATTATTATGATATTTGAAAAAAAAATATTTCAATATACAAATAAATAAATAAGATAAAATGTGCTTAATTATATGCATTGCACAGATCAAATTGATTTTATTTTATATTTTTTTATCTATCTTATTGATATCTTAATATTAATTTATATTTAATTTTTATTTAATATGAAATTATTTATTACAAAATATTTATATTTAATTTAAATTTTTATAAACCTAGGAGTACAATATGTTATGATTAATTCAAAAGAATATTAAGAAAGAAAAAATCAATACTCTACATAATTAATTTATGTATTTTCTTCTTAATCCAATCACAATATATTTATATTTAATTTTTTAAATAATTTTTTTGTAATTTTATTTATACATATTTTTATTTTTAAATAAATATAAATCTAAAAATAAATAATTAGAATCACTTTTAGTTTTATATTACCAATTCTCTTTCTAATTTAACTATTATTTTTAATATCAAAATAAGGGTTTATTTATTATCTTATAATTTAATATATATATATATAATATATATATCATATAAAACCATTATATGATAATTATAGTTGTATAGCACAATAAAACTAAAATGATTAAAATAAGCAAATAATTTAACTAAATTTATTATATATAAGTATTTAAGTAACAGTTTTGTAGAACAATAAGGTTAAGATTATTAAAATAAATAATTTAAATTTAAATTTTATTTTAAATTAAAATTAATATTATTCTTTTGTAACATATATCAAAATATAAAATAGGACAAATTATACTAACGATTCATGTGGTATCTGGGGAAGGGGGTGACTGTAGATTCATCCAAGATTAGGTACAGCCTAAGAATGCTTTCGAGATCCGTAGTTTCTTGGGATTGACCGGGTATTACCATCGGTTTTGTGAAGGATTTCTCCAAACTAGCCTCACCTTTGACTAGGTTAACGAGGAAAGGAATCAAATTTGTGTGGAGTGAAACTTGTAAAAACTCATTTCAGGAGCTTAAGGTTAGACTTACTACCGCTCCAGTCTTGATTATTCCGGAGAGAGGTTTGGGCTATTCAGTGTATTGTGATGTTCACGGGAAGGTTTGGGATGTGTTTTGCTGCAAGAGGAGAAGGTAGTAGCCTATGGCTCGCAGCAGTTGAAAACCCACGAGAGGAATTACCCTACCCACGACTTAGAGTTAGCAGCGGTAATTTTTACCTTGAAGATTTGGAGGCACTATCTGTATGGTAAGAGATTTGAGATGTTTTCTAATCATAAGAGCCTGAAGTATCTGTTTACACAGAAGGACTTGAGCTTGAGGCAGAAAAGGTAGATGAAGTTCATAGAGGATTATGATTTCGAATTGCCATTACCATCCAGGGAAGGCCAACGTTGTGGCCAATGCTTTGAGTAGGAATTCTATTAGCAGTGTAGCTTGTATCTGTAATGACCCCGACCTCCAATTAATGCTAAATCATGATTAACTATGCCTAACAGCAATTTAGAAGGAATTTGGAATTAATTTGCATTTGAATTGCATTATCTATGTGTTTCTATCTATTTGCGACATAATGATCTGTTCATGTCTTTGACTTGAAACTGCGAATTGAAAACTTTATCGGCGACTGATTCAGAAATTGATTAATGTTTTATGTTAGTTAGATTTTATGTGATTTTATGGTAGGTTTAATTAAAATTTGATTTGGTACGCTTAAACTCGATCAAATAATGTTGAATTATATTAGTTGCTTTAATTACCAACTTGCCATTGAGTGGCCATTCCTATACACATGTTTGGGGCTTTAATTTAGCACATTCCATACATCTTTTTCCCCAGCCATTTTTGAGACCAAAAACGTAGGAAAGAGTGAGGGAGGAGGAAAACTTAGCTTCAACAAGAATTACTTGGAGAACTTAGGAGAATTGTAGGAGGATTGCATGTTTAAGCTCCCACACTTGAAATTGAAGACATAAGGTAGAGAATTCATCTTCTCCATAGTGATTTTGAGTTACTTCTTACATGGTTCATGGTGAACTAGAGTTCAGAGTCAAGTTTTGGTTCTAAATGTTGAATTTAAGCTTAATTCATGCATGCATGTTCATATCATAACAATTTGAAGTGTTTTTATGGAAATTCTTGCATGCAAGATCATATTCTAGTAATAGTCCATGAGTTTATCATGATTTTGAGTTTAATCTTGCATTTGGTTGTATTTTTGGAGCATTGAATTCATTAGGACACTTGCATGTTATGTGTTCATCATGTTCTTGAAGTTTGTTTGAAATTGGTGTTCATTTGACTCACTTTTGGGCCTTGATTTCTCAAATTGATCTTCAAAACATGTCATACTATGAGTTTACAAGAGTTTTCCAGAAAATTAGCCCAAAAGGATCGAATTTGATGCATTGTAGTTGAGTTTTGAGCTTGAGGTTCAAATCTGGAAATTCCAGATTTTGGACTCACGCTCGAGCGTAAAACTCCACGCTCGAGTGTACATACTGAGTTCATGCAGTCCGCTCGAGCAGGTATTGAGCGCCCATCGAGCGTGAATTTCATGCATCCAATACTTTTATTATAGTTTACAGTTCGCTCGAGCGGAGTAATCCACGCTCGAGCGGATACCTTTTGTCTGCATGTCCGCTCGAGCGGGACCTCTGTTTCAGCAAAATTTTGAAAAGTGTTTTAAAGTGCATCTTTGCATCCTCATTCCATCATGGGCATTCCTAGGCCATGTTTAAGACTCTATAGTGAGGATTAAGGGTTAGAAACACACTAAGAGCCAACGAAATAAGTTTTGTACAAATTAGAACGTGTGTTTCAAGTGTGCATCTGTTATGTGTTGTGTAGGTCACGTGCCACATACCGTTTGATCAAGTTTACTCCGTCTGTTTGTCTCAAGGCCCACTGTGAGTAATAACTCTGTAAAGTTACGTTTAACCTATGTATTTTCTGACTGATATAGTATGATCTATTTCCTGAAATGCTATCTTACAAATTATGAATGAATGTCCAAATTCTCTTAAAAGTATTTGTGGCACCCTTAGTTCATATGGCCCTCGCCCGGGGGTAACAATACCGCAGCCAATTTGTATACGGCCCTCGCCCGGGGGTGACAATACCACGGCCAATCTACTTATAGCCCTTGCCTGGGGGTAACAATACCACGGCTACTTGCACGCAAGATATGGACCTTTGTAGTCGTTGGTACCAACTATATATGTGGGTCTCTAGACCAATATGATCTGATAGCTAATGGGTGTACCACGTATGATCTTATGCAAAATCTAAATATGAAAATGTATATGAATCTGTTTCTGTTTTGAAGTCTGATTATGCTCTGATTTAAATGATGGATTCTAACTTGTGCTGGACATCATTCATATAACCCCTTTACTCTGTTATTATTCACTGGGCTTTCGCTCACAGTTTATATTATGTATGTAGGTGAGCCGGCACATGACTAGGGCCAGAGTTAACGGCCTTTTGTACTGTTTTTGTCAGTCAACCGTTGTGCCTCCGGGGGAGGTTCCGATCGAAGTCTAATGCCATGGCTGTTTTTGTTTTCATGCTAGTCTCTGTAACTGTTTGTAAAGTCAAATCTTGGGAAGTTCACTCTGTAAATACTTTGTAAATATTGTATATCTGGACTAGCAGGTATATATATCTATAAGTAAGTTTTGAAATGTTCTGTCCCATGTACGTTATCACAGCTCATTGGACCTTATCTATTTTGTATTATTGTTCCGCAGCCCCTTATTATTTGCTAATCTGTTCAGAGGCCTTTGGTAATCCACGGATTACTGGCCGGTTTTACGGTGCTAAACCTATAGGGGTGGGTTTGGGTCGTGACAATATCGCCATCCAGGAATGTGAAATGTTGGGTACTCTTAGGGAGTTTTAATTTGCATTTGGGCGAGTCTGTTGAGTCTGTCGCCTTATTTTCAGTTGTTGCATAACCTACACTTGTGAACCGAGTGTTAGAAGCGCAGAAATGTGACCTTGAGATAGAATCCCTCCAGGAGAAGATCTCCAATGGGAAGGTAAAGAAGGGTTTGAATGTGTATCCCGACCAGAGTGTGAGATACCGTGACCGTTTGTTCGTGTCGGAGTCTTGCCGAGAGGAAGTACTCCGAAAGTGTCACCACTCACGCCTTGCGGTGCATCCAGGAGACACAAAGATGTATCATGACCTTAGTCGCCAGTTTTAGTGGAGGGGTATGAAGAAAGATGTAGCCGTATTTGTATCAAAGTGCCTTACTTGTCAGCAAGTGAAGACCGAACATCAGAGGCCAGCGGATTTGTTGCAACCCTTGCCTATAGCTGAATGGAAATGGGAGCATGTTACGATGGATTTTGTTGTGGGGCATTCCGAGGACTCAACGGGGGGTAGCGATGCCATTTGGGTGGTAGTTGATCGATTGACCAAGTCAGCTCATTTTATTCTTATGCGCGTGAGTGACTCGGTAGATTTTCTTGCCGACCTTTACATTAGGGACATAGTGAGATTGCACGGGGTCCCCTGTGATTATTGTTTTGGATAAAGATCCGCATTTCACAGCTCGGTTGTGGCAGAGTTTGCAGAATGCCTTGGGCACTAGATTGACCTTTAACACTACTTACCATCCTCAGACTGACGAACAATCCGAGCGTACTATCTAGATCCTTGAAGATATGCTTCGAGACTATGTCTTTAACTTCAAGAGGTCGTGGGAGAGGCACCTGCCCTTAATGGAGTTTGCCTATAACGACAGTTTCCAGTCGAGTATCGACATGGCACCATTTGAGGCCTTTGTATGGCCAGGGCCGGCCTTGAGATTTGTGGGGCCTAAGGCGAACTATGAAAATGGGGCCCCTCTAATATATTTTTTTTTAATAAAAAATTTATGCATAAAATGATAAGTATCCATAATTTTTTATTTAAATATACTTGAACATATAATCATTGAAATTATAAACTAAAATTTACTTTCATATATATTAAGATAGAAAAAAATCAGTACAATGACTCAAAAACATTAAAACTGGTTTTGTTGCTTTATAGTTTAGCAATATCCAGTTTACAATTAACCCAACGATCACTTAAATATTACTCTTCCTGTATTTTTAGCTGCAAAATCACTAATTAAGTTTGTATAATCTAATTTATCTACCAAATCCTTTTCAATAGACAATATAGCTAATCCATTCAATCTTTCTTGTGACATTGTTGATCGAATATAGGATTTGATCAATTTTAACTTTGAAAAACTTTTTTCTCCAGAGGCAATGGTAACTGGAATAGTCAATAATATTCTATATGCAATCCAGGCATTTAGAAAACAACCCATCCATCAATTTCAAATAATTCATCACCTCAATTGGCCTATTGATTTCTTTTGGAAAAATTTTTTTGAAGACTTTCAACTCAGAAAATAAATCTCTCCCATCAACATCCATAAGTCCATCATGTTTCAAAAAGTCTTCAAGATTAGCACAATAAGTCTTCAAGCACTCATCATGGTAGAATTTAACTTCTTCAAATCAAACAAAAATCCAAAAGTTTCTTCATATATTTGAAATTGTTCAAATATACTCTTAAGTGAAGAAAGAGCTTGATCTATTATATATATGAAATATTTAACTCTAAAGGATTCTTCAGCAGATTGTGCAACCTCTTCACTAACATTCTCATCAAAATGTTTTCTTTCTATGAATGACACGCCTTTCACGAAATGTAGGTTCAATCTCCATTTCAATTGCAACTTCTTTAGCTTCAATCATGGCCTCCAAAAATCCAGTTTCTCTATACTTTTCAAGAAATATAATGAGGTCCTTTTAATTGATGTATAGCAACATCAATATGCATGTCTTCAGCTTGAAATGTCTTGCTAACAGAATTAACAGCAAACAACAGATTGTGCCAAACAATCATGCCAAGCAAAAACTCAAAGTTCTCAATTTCAGA
This sequence comes from Camellia granthamiana, assembly GCA_036172215.1. Taxonomy (NCBI): domain Eukaryota; kingdom Viridiplantae; phylum Streptophyta; class Magnoliopsida; order Ericales; family Theaceae; genus Camellia; species Camellia granthamiana. The sequence continues at coordinate 124,404,802 of CM069912.1, forward strand.
TGTAACTAAGGATTCAGCTTCACACTTTGTATTGGGCTCATCAGCTTCTTTTTTCCAACTGAATTAAAGCATCTCTAATTTGTGGAGCTTGGTACCGTATAGCTTTAACACTTTCAATGCGACTTTCCCAACGAGTTTATGATAATGGCTTAAGTGTGAAACCTTCCACATTGTCTTTGAAAATTTTCCACCTCTTTGTAGAAGATGAAAACAACACATATATGCGTTGTACCACTCTAAAGAAATAGATAGCTTTGGAACAAGAGGTAACCATATCACAAAGGGCAAGATTAAGACTATGACACCCACATGGCATGTAGAATGCTCTTGGATTTATTTCAAGTACTCTTTTTTGTACACCTTTGTGTCTCCCTTTCATATTAGAGCCATTATCATATCCTTGCCCTCTTATATCACCAATATCAAGCTGGAGTGTGTGCAATGCCTCTCTAAGTACATTAAAAAAGTCCCAACCCCGATGTATCATCCACTTTCAAAAATTCTAAAAAGAATTCTTCTACCTTTACCGGACTAGTTGAAACATCTACATATCTTATCACAAGAGACATTTGTTCTCCATGACTAACATCTGGAGTACAATCAAAAATAATGAAAAACATTTCGCTTCTTTGATTTCTTGCCACAATCGTACTCTTGATCTCACTCGCTAACATCTGTATTAATTCATTTTGGATTTTGTGGCCAAGATAATGGTAATGGAATTTCACTCCTTTGAATACGTTGAATGTGCTCTTGCATTACTGGATCAAATTTAGCAAGCCTTTCAATTAAGCTTAAAAAGATTCCATTTCTTTCTTGATAAATCTTCTCATTGTCTCCACGGAAAGCTAAATTATTTTTAGCAAGAGTGATCACAATAGCAATTATTCTTAGTAACACTTGTCTCCAAGTGTTCCCTCTCTTTGTTGATTTGTTCTTGAACACTTCTATCAATTGTTTCATTCTTCTTCAATCTACTTTCCAATTCAATCCATTTGCTCATGCAAATAAAGTGCTCATTACTAGTTTCATGACTTCTAAGCCTGTTGCCCATATTCCTCCAATCTTTCAATCCATCAATAGCCAAATGAATATTGTTCCCATCTTGCTTTAAAAAAACTTGCAACAAAAGCAAAACACTTTGTCCTAAAGTATCTGAATATACTAGCCACTTCTTATCCCGCTTCTCTCTATTTTGTAACTGTCGCATGTAAAATGTAGAAGAAAAATGCCTATCTTTGTCATCTAGGGAAAATTCAAACCATTACCTCTTGTAGGACCTCTTTCAACTAATAAATCTCTTAAATTTTGATCAATCTTGTCCCAATTACTAGGGTCATAAATGTTTAGAGGTCCACATTCAACATTGACATCTTCACTTTCACTAGATTCTACATTCTCCAAATCTTCATTCGCATTCTCATTCATATGTTCACTAGGTTGTTCAATCACCAAATCATCATTCTCATTATTATTCACACAATGAGTAGGTTCTTCAATTACCAAATCTTCATCATCATTGTCATTTGAACCCGAATTATTTATTTGTTTCTTTGGTACCAAAATATTTATCAAGTACTCTCGATTGAGATTGAATTAATTGTTCTACTTTCATCCTCTTCTTCCCTCTTTTCATTTCAGAACTATACTTCCTAGGAAACATGGCTATAATCACAAATACTTCATTCCACAAATCACAAACACTTCAAATCAATCCACAAATCACAAACACTGCAAATTAATCCGCAAATCACAATCCACTATCTGATAGCAAATAAATTATAAAAAAAATAATTTATTGAAACAAAATTAGGAAAAAAAATTTATTCAATTAAAACTGATAAATACCTAGGTAAAAAAAATTAGGGCTAAATTATTTTATTCCCACTAAAATCTAATAGATAAAGAAGGTAAAAAAAAATTAGGGCAAATTTATTATTCCACTAACTGAATAGAGAAAGAATGTAGAAAAAAAAATTAGGGCAACTTTATTTAATAAAATCTGATAGTGAGAGAGAGGACTTACCATGAGAGAAAGAGTGTGTGTAAGAGAGAGAGAGTCGCCGAAGGAGGAGTGTGTGAAAAAGAGAGAGTGAAGTCGCTCATGTGCTCTGCATCTGCCTTGCCTTGAACTCGATACATATTGCCATTTTCATTTCTTTACTTCGTTAAAGAAAGAGAGATTGAAAGCAAAAACCAACCAGTGCACTGAAGTGAAAGTGTAGTGATGTTGTATATAGTGTATGTATGGTTTGGGTTGGGCCCAAACACTTCTTTGGTTTTTTTTTTTCATTTTAATAAATATGGGCCAAACACATTTATAATAAATATGGGCTAAATTTTTATATGGGCCCAATCAAAAATTTTGGGGCCCTTTAAATTGATCTTAAAACAAAAAAAAAAAAAAAAAAAAAAAAGGATATGGGCCTATAACAATTTATTAAATTTGAGGGCCCTTTTTTTGGGCCAAAATTTAGGGCCTAAGGCACAAGCCTTACTTGCCTCAGGTCAGGGCTGGCCCCTGTGTATGGCCGACCGTGTAGATCGCCTATGTGTTAGGCCGAGGTGGGTGGATGCAACTTTGTTGGGCCCACAAAGTTGGTTCGGGAAACAACGGAGAAGGTTGCACTTATCCGTAAGAGGTTGGTTACAGCCCAGAGTCACCAAAAAAGTTATGCCGACCGTAGGAGGAGATCTTTGTCTTTTGAGGTAGGTGATCATGTCTTTTGAAAATATCACCTAGACGGGGGGTTTGATGAAATTTGAGAAGAGTGGGAAGTTGTCCCCTCGATTTATTGGGCCTTTTGAGATCCTGGAGCGGATTGGCACAGGTTGCCTATCGTTTGGCGTTGCCGCCACAACTTTCCGGAAGTGCATGACGTGTTTCATATTAGTATGCTTTGGAAGTGTGAGCCGGATCCATCGCACGTGTTGGATTGGACTGACTTAGAGGTAGATGAGGATGCCTCGTATGAGGAGAGACGTGTGAGAGTCTTGAATAGACGGGACCAAGTCTTGTGAGGCAAGACCATTCCCTTGGTCAAAGTATTGTGGAAATATCATGGGACTGAGGAAGCAACTTGGGAGCGTGAATTAGAAGTCCGTGACAAATATTTAGACTTATTTGTTGATGTTTGAGCATATGTTGAGACTTTAGTTTCGCTAATAAAATGTAAAAACATTGTATATGTGTTAAAGTATGAGAACATTGTACAAGTTAAATATGTTTTGGAAACACAGGGATAATATGAACATTGCATATGTTATGGATGCCTTGGGAACTTGCATATGTCTTGAAAATATGGAATATTATAGGTGTTGTATCATCTTTGGAAACATTGCATATGTTGTATAAATTTTGGGAACTTAAGTTGATCATAAACATTATAAATGTTTTGGAAATATATGAATTATAATTCACTGTTGAAACTTGTGCATCGAATTATGAGAATGGAATGACCCGGAGAATGAGTCTCGATGATTGAAATTGATAGACTATCATAGTTGGGAATAGTTTTGAATGGTTTTGGCACTTGTATTGAAATTTCGAGGACGAAATTCTTTAAGAGGGGAGGTTATAGCGATCCCAGTTTTGACCCGACCTTTGTTATATTTCGGACTTGGGTTTTGTGGTTTAATTATTTTATCCATGTCCTTGTTTTCCCTCATTTGTCTTTTGAATTGGAGTTTTGGAGTGCCTTGGGCATGTTTGGATAGGTTGGCTGCTAGTTGTTCAAGTTGTTGCTATCTAGAAATTTGCTTCTTCACTCGAGCGAGGCTTCTTGTACTCGACGCGAGCTTTGTGAGCTCCCATCATTTTTGCAAGCTTGCAGAGATTCTGGGAGGGTGATTGTTCTTTCGCTCGAGCGAAGCTTTCTGCGCTCGAGCGACGGTGTATGTCGGTAAAACTTCTAAAGGTATGTATTCTGCGCTCGAGCGACGCTTCTTGCGCTCGAAGCGCGAGATCACTTATTGTGTCTGGTCGCTCAAGCGACAACTCCATCGCTTGAGTGAGCCTCACGTATATCAGTTCGTAGCAGCACTTTCTTCTTTACTTTTATTGACACATTTTTTACTCAAAAACCCTAGATCGGCTCTTCCTCTCTCTAAAAACTGACTTCCTCTCGCGTATATCAGTTCGTAGCAGCACTCTCTTCTTTACTTTTTTGACACAATTTTTACTCAAAAACCCTAGATCGGCTCTTTCTCTCTTTAAAAACTGACTTCTCTCTAAAAATCCCCTAGGATCTAAGGATCTCTCTACCCTACTCCTTTTGAGAAAAATGTGGAACACCTCAAGGGCTACCATTACATCCTAATAGAGTTTGATTGCGTCACTTTTGAAGTTTCTCCACTTCTCCTTTGAGCTTCTACACTTGAGGTAGGGATATTCTACACTTTTGTTATGAGCTTTAACCTAGTCATTTGTTGTTATATATAAATGGTGAGTTTTGGAATGTTTGGAGAAAACCTAGGGTTTGATTCAAATTAAAAAGAAGGATTTTCATGTTGTGTTCTATAAATGAATTTGGGGTTTTGAATATGAGGTTATCTTGGGTTAGAATGGTAGATTTTAACTTTTGGATTGATATTTGGAAAAGGAAAAAATTTGCCCTTAATATGGGTTTAAATAACTATTTTGTATAAATAATGGAATTGGTATGAGAAAGGTGAAATTGGGAGGATGTATAAATGAATGGTGTAGTCAGATTTGTTAAATCACTCACCTTTGGAAATTTGTTGAATTATCTGTTATAAAGATTGTATATCTGTTTAGAAATAACTGTATTAGGCTATCGGTGGAGGATAGTTATAATTGTTGTAAAAAATAGCATGATGATTAGGTGAATTGAAACTAATCATTTTAATTATGTCATTGAATGTGACGGTATGTTAAAACATCGAATATGTATATTGAATGCCATTTTAATATAACAATATCTTTAAATACATTGTATATGTTATAATGTTTGGGAGGAGAAAGGGGATGTTCTCCATGTTTTGGGAGGAGATAGGGGATAGACTCCATTGAAAATTAAGTTAGTCGAAGTATCTAGGGTGAAAGTCCCGAAATCTTTATGTATACATGGGTGCCGATCTCGTGGATGAAATTTTCATAAAATACAAGATTGAAGTGTTTATATGACAGTTATAATGATTGAAAACCACTGAGTTAATAGTCTCAGTTAGGTTATTTGGAAAATTATAATGCGTGATCCTTGAGTTGAAATGAAATGAACTAAGTTGAAATGGGGTAAATGGGAATGGATCTAGATGTGAATGTCGGTATTGTGTGATCATGTGAAGAATGTGCATTTGTCATAAATATTGAATATATCTAACACTTATATCTTAGTTAAACTCTATTTATTGTGATAGACTGTCTCTGCTGGGTTTGACTCAACCCTACTTGGGAAATCCTTTTCGGGTACAGGTGACATGCTTTCTCCAAATGACGTAACTTGGGAGGACCTAAAAGATAGAAGCTCTATTTTGTTATTTGTTTGCTTAAATGTTTATTTAAACCAATGGCTTTATATTTACTGAGCTTATAACTCTCCTTTTGTTGAAACCAAGTAATATCTTGGAAAGATGTAAACCTGTAAGGTATTTATTTTGTTGTTTTTAACTAGTGTTACATGCTATAGATTCAGGATGAACATTTTCTGAATGTATAATGCATGTAATGTCTTTTTGTAATACGAACTCAAATGAATGGAAATAGACTAATTCTATCATATTCATTTTCTCTTATGAGTTGGTTCTTCGTATTATTTTGGGGGCGCGACAACTTTGCCCTTGAAATGGACCATTTGCAAAAGAAACATCTTTGATTGTTGTTGTTTAGAACAAGACTCAAAATTCATGATCAAATGTACCACACAATTGAAAAATTAAGGATCAAAGTGACACAAACTCCAAACTATAGAAACTATTGTAATTTTCCTGTAAAATATTATTACATTGATTAAAGTTAACTCCATTGTGATTTTATGTCATACATCATATTTTTTGAAGTAATTTATATACGCATGTAGCGTCCAATTTGATATTAATTGATTAAAATAATGCAACCTCAATACTTTTTTATTATTAAGTTTTTAAAAGATAAATTGACAAATGTTAAATGATAAATAGTGTTGAGTATTATTTTAAGAATAATGATTCATCCAAAATGAATGTACCATATTTTAAAGCACATATTAATGTTTCTTGAATAGTTTTTAAATAAAATTTTTGAATTTATAATATTATTGATAATGCACTTTCATGAGTTCTGCAAGAAAAATATGTAAAAATAATTTGGCTGGAATAAAAAAATTACGTTTATTATGATGTGTCACATAATTAATCAAAATCCTTTGATAATTGAAATTATTAAGGTTATAGAGATTTTGTATCTAATTTTCTTTGAGGACACTGTTATGATTTGAATTTGTAATTTTTTATGTATCAATGTGAATAATTTTTACGATCTTACTGATATAAGTATAAATCCTACCTTTGAGTCAACCCACCTTAAGTACTTTTTTCGTGTAATAAAATACTTAAATATTGTTATATAAAAATATTATAATAAATTATAATTCAAACACCTAAACATAATTAAGGACCTGATACAATTTTTTTTTTTTTTTTTTTTTTTTTGTGAGAATATGAAAATATTTGTATTAAAAAAAAAAAACAACATATATTTAGACATAATCAAAAAAATAAGAAATTAGTAAAGACCTTTCCATTAATAACTATAATAATACACTATGAGTTATAACCAAGTCATTATTTGTATATTTCAAAATTTTCAGATATTTTCATTTTTTTCAGAGAAAAATATTTTTATATAAGTGGAATTCATGATTTTTGATAAATTTAATTAACATAAATAAGTATTTGATTCCAGGCTGAAAATATAATCTTTTTTTTATAACTTTGAAATAAGTTGTTTTTATGAGCCTTTCATATAGGATCACACAATAATAATAAAAATTTTCATCAATCATTAACAAATCTATTTATATTTAACTTTCAATTATTAAAAATTTTTACTCATAAAATATTGACACTCAAAATCTAAGCGTACTTAAAATATGGTGGTGGGCAAGATAAGTTTTGATGTTGGGTATTTAAGATCACCGGAATCAATTAATCTAGGCATTGACTTGGTGCAAAAATTATTTTAATAAAGACATAAATACATTCTAATAAAATCAAGAGGGATGGGCCTCCAATGAACTTGAGATTGCTTGGTTGCTTAGAAGTGAGAATTGATCCAGCGGTATAAATAAATTGACAGAAGCAAAACATGCAGTCCTTTTTATCCAGTTAGATTATGGGACCCTAGTACCTTCATGTCTTTTGTCTCTCTGAGCCCATCTTACATATCTTATTTTGTTTGTGTGTAATGTAAGATATAATAATGAAACAACAACAACACACCCACTCTCTGTATATTTATTTTAATACATAGATTCCACACATTGAATAGTGGGTGTGAGAGGGATCTCCACATTCAAGTAATATAATATACACAAGTGTGGAAATGTGGTGAATCTTTTTAACAAATAATAGTAAATAAATATTTTGAGATCTTACCTTTATAGGATAAGTTTTAGACATATGAAGTTCTTGTGGAAATGGCGGCTCCAAAGATAAGCATGCTAATGCTACGTGCGGGTTTAGGGTCTCAAGTGGAGGAAGGTGCTATTTATTAAATATTTAAAAATAAATTGTATTTTTGTTTTTCATAAAAATATGAAATTTTACATAATTTAATTTATTAATTATTAATATTATTTTGAGTGTGAAGATTAGGGATATTGGGTGATTGGCAGACAAAAAAAATAAAATTAGAATACATAATATTATTTTGATTGTGTATGTTATGAATTTTAAACAAAAAATTATAGTATTAAAAAAATACAGTTAAAAAATTATAATGGGTCCCAATTGAGTTTTCTACCTTAGACCTTAAATAGAATTGACTTGACTTTTGCTTGGTGGAACTAGGTCAAGAGATATGGCTTGTTCGTGAATTCCTACACATGTTAGTCATGCTCAAGGAGAATTGTATAGTCCAATTAGAGATGGTTATCTAAATTAGTATCATTAAAGTCCAATAGCCCATAATGAAAAATAAATAAACAATGACCCCTTGACCTCTCAATTAAGAGTGTACAAGAGAGGCAAAGTTTGAAGAACTCAAATCATATAATTAATTATTCATTTTTCTTTTTGCTTCTTATTTTGAAAGGAGTAGAGAAAAATATAAATGTTTGATTGTGGGTTATAAGTTGTCTGATAAATAGTTTGAATAAAAGGATGAATGGTTTGTATGATTTAAATTGTCTAAATTATAAAATTATTCTTTTTGTTCACTAGGTTAGGTTTCTATTATTTTTTAATAATTTGAACATCTAATTAAACTATATGAAATTATTAAAAAGTATAATTAAATCAAATTCATGGATTAAAAGTATAATTTATTTAAAAATAATAATAATAACTTAAGAGGTAAAAATAAAATGGGGAATTTTTTTTAAGGCCCCTGGTATTAACATTTTATAGCATAAAGGACACTCAATATTTTTATGATGTCTAAGGTCCCTCGACATCAATCCAGAGAAAATTCGATCCAGAGAATTTTTCTGGACAAATCACAGAGAAATTCCAAATTTCTCTGAACACATCACAGAAAAAACTCTAAATTTCTCTGGACAACAATAAGGACTAGTGCTCTGTTTCAGAGAAAATTAGGTTGGTCCAGAGAAATTCTCTAATTTGGACTAAATTTTCTCTAGGTTGAACTAGTACTCTGCTTCAGAGAAAATTAGGTTGGTCCAGAGAAATTCTCTAATTTGAACTAGTGCTCTGCAGAGAAAATTGAGTTAGTCTAGAGAAATTCTTTGGTTTGGTCCAGAGAAATTCTCTGGTTTCTAGTGCTCTACTTCAGAGAAAATTGGGTTTGTTATATATATATATATTCTATCACCTGTGTGTATAAATTTAGATGTACGCATCTCTTCATCTTTTTATAATGCAGATAGCTAAAAAGCCTAGCAACAGTCACTGATTGATTTTTCACTTTCCTCTCTATTTTTTTTGTGTGTTTGTTTACAGTTATGAACTCCGAAAATCTCGGGAAAATTGAGGAGGAATTGGAAACAAAATGTTTTCCAAATACGGAAATCGATACAACAAAAATCGTAGCTCAGATTGATGCCCATTTCTCTTCTGAACCAGCTCTCTCTGCGTCCGAACTAGGGTTTGCTGTTCGAGATCATGAAAATGGGGTTAGGGTTTCTAGTGAGGGTTTGAACGATGACGACGTCTGTGATGGTGAAGTTTCAAACAAAACTATGATTGTTGAGGTTGAGAAAGATTTCAGTGAAGATGAGAGACAAGATGATGAGAAGGGTTCGGGTGATGGTGATTCAAGTGAGTTGATTAGGGATGGTTTTGATAAGAATGAGGAGTTTGATCAGAATGGGTCATTGGAAAGTGCAAATGAGAGTGGGAAAGATTGTGGGGATGAAGATGATGATAAAGGAGGTGAAGGTTTCAAGCCTGTACCAAATTTATCTGTAATACATGGGTGTGAGATTGAGGAACTTTAGACATCATAAAATAATATTATGGATCTCTTCCATTACTAAAATTGGGAGAGGGATTTTAGACTAATTTTCTGGAATAAAATTAACTCAAAAAAATAAGAAAGAAGCAATGTTATCCATGAAATCAATTATCTCCACTCATTTCTTGCAAATGATGCAAGAAACAAGCACCAACTATGATGAAATGGAATGATAAGATGCTAATGATGATGATGACCCAGTTAGAGATTTGTTCCAATGAGAGTCTCAGTTTTGGCATATAGTTAAATTGCCTCAATTGATTCCTTCATACATGCATGAAAGAAAATAGAAAACAGAGTAATAAATAGTAGTATATCATTTTCTCATTGAAAGAAAATGCATGGATAGGGTTGAAGATTAGAGCGCGTGAGATTCCCTATTCCTCAAAATGGGCATTACATTTCAAAATTTGGAGATTGGCCTTTAAAGCTTATGCAAGCGAATAGAGAGACAATGCTATCATTTCAGCTTTAACCAGAATGCTTTAACCAGAATCCTGCAAGATTTGGTAAAGCATATTCAGCAGTATAAATTAATACAATGACCAAATCATTATTGTTTTATGAAATTTGGAATTAAAAATCAAATCAAAACCTAAAACGGAATTTAATTCAGTTGAAACTTACGATTTTTAGAAATTTTATCATTGTTTTTAATAACTTAAGAATAATTTGCAAATAGTAACTAGTTACAACTTATATATATATATATATTTAATATTAATAAAATATTTTTTTATTCAAATTAATAAGATATTTGAATGTTTATAATAGGTAATAAATTATATATGTATATATATATCTAATGTCTGGCTTTATTTTAAATTGGATGCATAGCTCTATAAACTACCGATCGGACTATGAAATACGATTTATCTATTTAAGAATAAGAACTGAATTGTACATTGAGAAAACTAAACAAAACTAAATTAGATTGGTTTGTAGTTTTTTTTTTTTTTTTTGTTATTTTTTTTTTTTTTTTTTTTTTGTCATAGTACGAGTATATGGGATGAGTAATTATCCAGTCTTTTCAAAATATTGCATTGGCCATGTATTCCACAGTGTATCCATTGATATGTATTTACATTACTCAAAAAAATAAGAATTTTTAAGAAAATGACAAAATATTACTAGTTTATAATCACTTGGTGTTCTAGAAAGATTACATAAACTCTAATATGAGATAGAGAGAGTCCCTTATCTCCACTCAACAATAGAGGGGTATGTTCATTTGAAAAATAGGAGGTAAAATGATCATATGTTTTCTTATTATTAAAGCACTCCGCTTAAAAGTCAATTTATTTATTCACTAAAAAAATTTATTTTGCTAAAAAAAGTTGTAACTTATTTGATAAATATTTTTTTTGGGTAAAAAAACTCACTTTATCCATTCTAAAAATTTATTAAAAAAACTAAAAAACTAAACACTGTTTGGTCAAATTTTCATAATTTTTTTTAAAATTTCAAAAACTAATTTAGGAAAAAATTTAAAATAAAAAATATTCAATATTTTCATATAATTTTTTCTCTTTTGGTTTGGGCATAAATAATTTTTAAAAACAAAAAAATATTCTTTGGTGTGTTTATTTTATTAAATTAATTTTAAATTGAATGAAATGAAAAAAAAAAAAAAAAAAAAAAGTTCTGACTCAAAGAAAGCAATTCCCGAAGAACATATGTCATAGGTAAGACCTACATCACACATGCAGAGTAGGGTAGGTGCCCTTAATCATGAAGATGCCTAAAGGAAGCTAAGCAACAACAATCATTTAGACTATTAAAAAATACATTATTAATAATATTAATATATTAAAAATGATAAAAAAAAATAAAATAAAATAAAAACAAGACATAAAAAATGGACAGAGCCCACTGTCATATTATTAATACTTCCTCTAATAATTCCTTTTTAGTGTTGCCAAACATTGTTCAACTGAAATCTTATTAGATTTTGAGAGATTGCAAGGCTTCTAAAAGGCAAAGATAGGTAGTAGTAGAATAGGTTAAGAACCACACCAATAGGGGAGAGAATTGTACGCGCCCTTAAAATCCAACAGGTCTCCCAAGCTAAGCAAAAAATCTAACCATGAGATTTTAGAGCCTTTTAGGAGGTGAATTATAATTCACTTTTTATATTATAATTTTTTTTTTTTTTTCATAAAAAGTTAATTATGATTAATTTTTAATTAAAAATTTGATTATAATCATTTTTTCAAAATAATCATTTGAGAGATCCTAATACTGTGTTTGGTTGGGAGATTTGAGGAGGAATTTAGAAAGGAAAATAGAAAAGGTAGGTGAAATGTGAATAAAACATACCTATATTTCAATTAATTTCACATACCTTTTATCTTTCTCTTTCTAAATTCCTTCCTAAATTTTTCAACCAAACACAGTATAAAAGTATCCATTTTTGTTAAGCCAGGCCAGTCAAGGACCCAGTGACCATGACCTACACCAACTAGTCTCTCACTAAAAATCACTTAAAAATTTTAAATTACAGTACATTATCGTCTGGTTTAGGGACTTGGCTTTTACTTATTTTTTTGAGTTTAAAGAAAAAGTCAAAAGTTAATTTTTTTTTTTAATTTAAAAATATTTGAAAAGTTAGTTTTTAGTCATTAGTGAAATTACAATTTTACTTTTTATTGGTCAAAATGTGCTGCATAAGTGAAGTTATAAATATTTTAAATTAAATAAAGGTAGTTTGGTCATTTTTATTGTGATTTGACATCATAAATAAATATTAATAAAAAAATTAAAACTTTTTACCAACTTCTCAAATCACTTGTCTAAAAAACTCAAAAGCTTAGTTAAAAGTCAAAAAGTCACTTTTTACCATCTTTCCAAAACACCCCTATAACATAAAAGAGTCTTCGAATCTAAATGTTTTGATCTCTAAAAATGAAAATTTTTTAGAGACCAATTTTCATCGTCATGAGAATAGTCGCTAAAAAATCGTTCTGAAAAGTCAAAAACAATACTTTTATGCTGTGTTTGGTTGAGGGATTTGAGGAGAGATTTGGAAAGAAAAATGGAAAAGATATGTGAAACTAGGTGAAATATAGGTATGTTTTATTCATATTTCACCAACCTTTTCCATTTCTCTTTCCCTTTCCAAATCCCCCAACCAAACACAGTATTAGCGATAAAATTTTGAAGATGTCACTAATAAATAAATTTTTAGGGACAAAATAATTTGGTCTCAAATGATTTATTTTTTGAGACAAAATTTGGCCTCAAAAGGATAATAATTCATTACTAATGTCTAATTTTTGTAACTAAAAATATAATAATAGCACTTTTCGCAAAAAAAATTATTTAGTTATGAAAAAATAATTTTATCTCTAAATTTTAATATCTAAAACCTTAATTTTTTGTAATAGTAATTATAATCACTCACCAAAAGCTACTTAAAAATCTTCAAATTACAGTAATCTACCTCTCACCAAAAATCACTTAAAAATTTCTAAATTACAATAATCATAGTCTCTTGCCGTAAATTACATTAATCATAGTCTGTGAGTTTTAAATTATTAATTTTAAAATTCCTCTTATAAAGCCGCACGTGCACATATATTCGTTAAATAATATAAATAAATTATGAAATGACATTGAACCAACACATAAACACCCATCTTCTCCTAAAACTTCTATTAACATTTATAATAATAGACTCTAATAAGGCATACATATGGTCGAATTGATGTGATATAATCTTTCCCTATTATGTATCATATGTTAAAAGGTGATATTAAAATTTAATGTGGCCGAACATTCAAAATTTCCGAACAAACACAAAATGGCGTTCTCAATTTCACATTTAGAGCATTAATAAGACTACAAATAGAAAACCAATCACATAAAATAATTTCAACCACACATATTATATGATAAGACTCATCATAAAATATACAATTGTGCTTATATATTGAAATTTTGTATGTCTTTGTACCCTTTCAATTTTTGTAGAATTCAATTTCAATCAATCAAAAAATTTCTCTAAGATGATTCCAAGAAAAATTAGGTTAAAAGATCCAAACTCCAGATATTTTAGAAGAATGGTTACGTGATTGATTTTGTGTCCATAAATTTATTGTTATTAGTGAAAAATACATCATGTCAATTAAATCACATGAGGTAATGGTTATATAAAATATTTTTTTTTCATAATAGACTCTAAACCAAGAAAATTTATTTAGTGTTCCGGTGATGTCACGTATTTGTGCTTATCACTAATTATTATATATTATATTTTTATTTTCAATCGCTTAATATAAAATTATAAATCTCACATCTTATGTGCCATGCTTGGAGCACCACGTAACTATGTGCTAGGACTAGGGGTGTGCGCGGTGCGGGTCGGTGCGGTTTGAGAGAAAAATAAAAACCGTATGACGGGTGATGGATTGATAAAAGTGTCACTAGAATTTGTCATTTTCCTTATCAAAAACCGGCGGTTCGGTTGGCAAATAATAACGAATTTGCCTTGGCGGTTCGGGCAGATTGACGGTTTATAAAAAATATAATTCAAATTACAAAACTTAAATCAAAGAGTAAAAAAAAGACGAGATACCATGATGTTAAGTATCTTGCGAAACTTTCTTCTGATACAGCAAGTATAGCAACAACATGATAATATCAACGACTATGCCATCAGTTCATTACAAGCATCTATGGAAGCTACAATGATCAAATACAATACATAAAATTAATATCATTCAGGATTTACAATATATTGAAAATGTTTACTGTTGAAAAGTATTTAGATTGAAAAGTGAGCTGATACAAGTTTGCAACATGGCCAGGAAAAAAAAAAAAAGATTGAAAAGTGAATTGGAATCCAACTTTATTTTGGATTGCTGACATCTTGAATTCTCCTCGAGCAGTAATGTAATACTATATTCTAAGGTATAGAATAACAAGCAAACTTAAGTAAAAAAGAATTTTTAGAATCTTATAAAACATGATTTAATAGCGGTGTGGGTCGGTGCGGTTTGGAAGAAAAATAGAAACTGGCGGATTGATAAAAGTGTCACTAGAATTTGCCATTTTTCTTACCAAAAACCGACGATTCGATTGACAAATAATAACGAATTTACCTTAACAGTGCGACTCGATGTGATTTTAACGATTTCGACAGTTTCGACGGTATTATGCACACCTCCAACTAGGACTGCCAAATAACTTCTCCTCAACCAAAGAGCCCTGGACGTCGTTTTAGACAGGTGTTAAGAGAAGAACAATGATTATGAGCCGCCCTAACTCAAAATGGCACAAAACAAAAGAAAACCCTAGAAAGGGAAGACCAAATGGTGGGGCATTGTTTTTGGGGGGCGTAGGGGAGTGTGGAGAGAGGGAGAGAGGCTTGTGGGGTCCACATGACCAGCAGCGACAACAAGCCTGAATAGTACCCCACGAGGCCTGCCCTTCGTTTTCATTTTTATGTCCCTCCAAAACGACTCTTGGTCCGACTCTATAGCCAGCAAATACTTTGCCAGTTAACCACCTGTAACCCATTTGGTAGAGACCCAAAAACAAGAGAGAGAAGAAGAGAGGATTCACACACCACCCCTCTCTCTCTCTCTCTCTCTCTCTCTCTCTCTGTGTTTTTGTGGCGAATTTCTTGTTTGTTTTGCAAATGGATTACTGGTCTTCTTCTCTCACCGTCGATGATGAATTTGAGAAACTTGTTCTTCGTATGAACCCACCAAGGTACTACTTCAATTCTCATCTTTCTTGTCTTTCTTCAATTGGGTTGTTCTCTGTTGTTGAAATCGAAACGAATTGTGCTGTTTTGCAAATTCTTTTTGTTTTCTTGCTTGTTGAAGATTGAAAAAAATTGTTGTGGTTTTGACAATTGGGTCTGTTGAATCGAGTGATGTTCTTGATTTGAAACTTGTAGGGTTACTGTTGATAATGACTCGGACAGAAAAGCCACTCTTATCAAGGTAATTGAATTTTTGTTTGGTCAATTGGGTTTTTCTTGAATTGATTGTTTTAAGGCCGTGTTTGTTTGGTGGACTGAATTAGATTTGATTATCGCTTCTAGACGCTTTGACTTCTGTCAGGATTACTAGAAAGAATTGACAAGAGATTTAATCAGTACAGAGTCCAGATCTTAATTTTTTTAGCCAATGTGTGATTATGTACTCCAAAGGTCATGTCCGCCAAACAAACATGGTCTAAGAATTTCTTTGTATTAACATGTGTTTTTTTGGGGGGATTTTTCACAGGTTGATAGTGCAAATAAGAGAGGGAGCTTGTTAGAGGTTGTTCAAGTTCTGACTGATATGAATCTGATAATTAGAAGGGCTTACATTTCTTCAGATGGAGGGTGGTTTATGGATGGTTAGAGTTCGATTACTTCAATGATTTTTTCATTAAGTTCTCTCTGGTTTTTTATAGTATCATTGAGATCGATTTTTATTTTTGATCTAAATCTCAGTGTTTCATGTTATTGATCAACATGGGAATAAGCTCTCTGAAGATAATGTCACTGAACGCATTCAGCAGGTACATCTCCAAAATTAAGCTCATCTATTTACCTCATTAATTTCGATTAACAAGGTAAAAAAAATTGATCTTAAACCTTAGTCTTGAGATTTTGCGTTAGTGAGACAATCCTTAATAGAGATTTAGTTGTTTCTGTTATATGCTCATTTAATTCCTGTTAAACCATCAAATCTACAGTTTTTATAGTTATTCTCGTTGCTGCTCTAGTGAATTCTTGAATGGCTTTTTATGTTTTATCCCTGCTTGAATTTTAAGTTTATTGTAAATTGACCTAGTAAAGTAGTAATTTTTTTTTTAAAAAAAAAAAAAAAAAAAAGAAGAAAAGAAAAAAGGCTCTATAATGTGAATTGAAGAAGACTCTAGCATGTTTAGAAGAAGGAAATAATTTCTCTATTTAGTTTCGTTTTTCTAAATACTAGAAACTAGTTTGGTGAAAAAACAATGTTGATAGCTCGAATTTTCATAGTCCGAATGGCTCGAATGTCTCAAAACGACGTCGTTTTGGAGGTAAAATGACGTCGTTTTGATTCGAGCTATTTAGGCCACACAAATTCGAGCTCCCAAGCATTTTTCTTGGTGAAAATAGACACAAAAGAATTTTTTGAATTTTCAAAAACTATTTTTGTACAAATAAATAGTACACTAGAAATGACAAATGTTTTTTAATTTTGCCCTGAAAAACAATGTGTTTTTGGTTGTTGCAAGTTGCAACCTTCTTTGTGGAACCGTGTGATTTTGGAGCTACATTGATCATTACTTTTTTTTCAGTCACTGGGACCAAGGGGACGAAGCTTCCGGTCTTTGAAAAGGTCTGTTGGTGTCCAAGCTGCCATGGAACACACCACCATTGAATTGACTGGAAGAGACCGACCCGGCTTGCTTTCAGAGGTTTTTGCAGTCCTCACTGACCTAAAATGTAATGTGGTAGCTGCAGAAGTCTGGACCCACAATTCAAGGATGGCTTCAGTTGTTTACATCACGGATGAATTGAATGGATCGCCAATCGACGATCCTGATCGACTAGCCAAGATCAAGCAACTTCTTCTTTACGTGCTAAAAGGGGATAGAGATAAGCGAGGTGCCAACACTGCTGTTTCTGTGGGTTCCACTCACACTGAAAGAAGGTTGCATCAAATGATGTATGCTGATCGCGACTACGATACTGATGATTTTAGTGGGTCCACAAATGATCCAAGCAAGCCCCTTGTAACTGTTGAAAACTGTGATGAAAAAGGGTACACTGTCGTGAACTTGAGGTGTCCTGACCGGCCCAAGCTACTCTTTGACACGGTGTGTACGTTGACAGATATGCAGTACCTGGTGTTCCATGGCACTGTCATTGCTGAAGAAGGACCTGAGGCTTATCAGGTACTTCCTAATTCCCATGCCCTTGAAGTTGCATAAATTTTTTTCTATTGTTGTTATGTACATCAATGTGAAAGGAAATTTTGGCTTTCTAGGAAAAGAAAATGCCTCAGTTTACTGCAAATTGAGTACTTAAAATGAGTAATGTGGATATTATATTCTGGTCGAATGCATCCATTCTGTTTTGTTTTGTTTTTAGAATCTGTTTTCTGAAATTCTTTTGATTTTTTCATATTGGTTTTCTCCTTTTGGGGCTAAAATAAACAACAAAAAGATACTTCCCCAAAAAAGAGAAAAACCATATTGAAATGATGAGTTTTTTGGAAAAATTTCGGAAAACAGATTCTGAAAACGAAATCAAATAGTGACAGAGTATAGACCTATTTGCTTTTTCCCCTTTATTGAGAAAACATTATTGACGAAGCAAATGTTTTCAAAATCGAAGTATATATCATCTTTGTTCAATAGGAGTACTATATCAGGCATATGGATGGGTACCCAATTAGTTCCGAAGCAGAGAGGCAACGGGTAATTCACTGTTTGGAGGCTGCGATTAAGAGGCGAACTTCTGAGGTAAGACATAAAGGAGATTGATTTATGTAGATTTCCACAAAATTTTCAAATGAGATTTATACGTAATAATGGTCTTGCAATGTCTATAATTCAGGGTATAAGACTACAACTTTGTGGCAAAGACAGGGTTGGGCTTCTATCTGATGTAACTCGCATATTTAGAGAGAACGGTCTTTCAGTCACCCGGGCAGAGGTCACAACTAGGGGATCACAAGCTATGAATGTTTTTTATGTGACTGACACATCGGGATATCCAGTTAAGAGAGAAACGATTGAGGCAGTTCGAAAGGAGATTGGCCTGCCAATAATTAGCGTGAAGGACGACGATGGATGCTCAAATTCACCACCCCAGCAAGCTGGGAGATTCTCGTTTGGTAATCTCTTTCGTTCTAGATCAGAGAAATTTCTCTATAATCTCGGTCTGACGAGGTCATCGTGAACCTGAGAACTTTTCTTAGGTGAACTAGGAACTGTTAAAATTGCCTGTAAATACTAGTCTAGAAGGATTAATCATAGGCTTTTAGGGACTGCATTGTCAAATTTGAATTCTGTTTCAACTTTGTAAAGCTATCCATGTAAAATTGCTCTTTTTTGCCTTAAAAAGAGAGAACTTGTCAATACATAATGTGGATCATTGCTCTACTTCTTCTGGCGTTGATCAATCTATCACTCTATGACAAAAGTTGTTTGATTTTTGGTTGTTTGATCACACACTCCAAATACATATCTACTTATGGTATTTTTGCCTCGGGTGGAATGAGTCTCTCCTTTCCAATATTGACATTCTATTTCTCTAAAGTGATTTGGAGAAATAAACCATTTTTTTTTTTAAATATGATTCAAGAGAGGTGATTGAGACCCCTCAAGCCCCCACCCCCACCACCCCCCCCCCCCCTCCCCCACACACACACGTGGGGATTGGTAATTGGGGGAAAAGGAAAAAAATAAATAAATAAATTTGGCCAATCACGTCGCAGAGGGGGTCGTGGGGTCACTTTCTGTGAGGGTCCGGATCTTATATATAATTATTTACAGCAGTGATTTAGACCCCCTTAAATTTCAAACCCCACCACCCCCACACACACGTGACGGGTGGTGATTGGAGGAGGAGAAAAAAAAAGAAAAAAAAAAGTGACCAATCAAAAAAGAAAGGGAGTCAAAAGGGAGTGGGGGAAAGGGGATCCCAATCTTT
The DNA here is from genome assembly GCA_036172215.1 of Camellia granthamiana. Classification (NCBI taxonomy): domain Eukaryota; kingdom Viridiplantae; phylum Streptophyta; class Magnoliopsida; order Ericales; family Theaceae; genus Camellia; species Camellia granthamiana. The sequence goes on from CM069912.1 coordinate 124,424,079, forward strand.
ATTCAATTATTTATATTTGATTTTTTTTTTTTTAAGAGAAACAATTTGTTTTATAGGTTTTACAAAATAAAATGTTCAAATTATAGAGTCTGTTCATCCACTCCCTTAGGCTGGCGGTGAATCTGATGATGGGTGTTTGTGGCAAAGTTTCAAATCGCCAAAAACTTGGGGACTTGATTTGAAAGACCATTGAGTGGGACAATCAGATACTCTATCTCTAAAATCTTTAAAGAGGAATTACTTATTAGTTAGAAAAAATATATATATATATATAAATATGGAGAGTTAAGTTTTTATTTGTACCTTCACTACTTTTTACTTATATCTCATTACAAAATTACTTACATTTTTCATATTTTTGTAGTTTTTTTCTTCTATTTCATTGTCAATTAATTCTCGGAATCTTTAATGCAATATGATAGTCATCAGACACAACTTGAGTGACTTTGTATTATTATTATTATTATTATTATTATTATTGTTGTTATTATTATTATTATTTATACTTATCCCATCACATCACAAACAATAAATTTAGTTTACATTTAACCATTAATTATTAATGTCAAAAGTCTGCAACATATCAAATCATTCGAAATTGTTGAGGAAAATGCTAATGTTGGTGAATATGTAAAAATATATTCTACTTGTCTCAAAATATTAATTTCATTTAGAGAATTTAATTTTTTTTAGTAGTTTAATTATTACACTTTTAAAATATTGATTTTTTAAAACTATCCTTTTAACTTCTTTTAACTATCCTTTAACTTTTTTTTTTTGAAAATATCAATTATCATAATTACACTTTTTATGTATGAATTTAAAAGAATGACAAAATAAAAATTTATGTTAATTTAGTTCTTAATTTTTTAAAAGAAACTAATATTTTGAGATAATAAAAAATAAAATAAGAGACTAATATTTTGAAACAGAAAAAGTATATATATTCAATTGTGTATATGCAACTAGATAATTGGAAATTAGATGTAGCAAAGCCAAAAGGCCTAAGAAGTGTATTTTTAATCCTCACTCATCCCCATTAAAAAAAAATACAAATTTATTACCATGAAACAATAAAACATTTAAATAAAATAAAAGAAAAAGGGCACAAGTCATAGACAAACTATCTAGGAACAAGACCAACCAGTTAAAGGAAAACCAAAAGGCTTATGTCATAAGTGGGTGGAAAAAATTAGGTTGATGTTTTGAGGTTGCTACAAGTCTCACTTCAATAATTTATTTTTTTATTTTTTAAGTTAGTATAGATCGTTCTTTAAAATAGATTAATTCGACAATCGTAACGACAAAATTTTACTATCTCAATGTTCAAAAAAATAAATATGCTATTTTTAAATGGGTGATGCACCAATAAATTTCAAAATTGTATCTTGTAACTCATTTGGTCCTATGAATTTTCTTATGAACCGTTAGGTCCTACCCCAATGTTAATGACCATTAAACATCAAACATCATCAACATCAAAACAACATCATCATCATCAAAACAATATCAAACAACACAACATCATTATAAAAACATCAAACATCATCATCAAAACAACATCAAACATCACAATATCATCATCAAACAACATCAAACATCATCATCAAAACATCAACTACATCACTAAAAAAGCATTATCAAAATTCAACAACATCATAAAAACACCATAAAACATCGTCAACTACATCACCAACATCACTAAAAAAAAAAATCATCAAACATCAACAAAAACCTACAACATCAAACATCAACACAACAACATCAACAACATCAAAAACATCAACAACAACAAGATCAATCTGTTTCTTTTTTGTTTGTGGGTTTTGATTAAAACCCAAAAAGAAGAACCCAAAAAGGCAATTTTTCTCTACGAATCAACTAAAAACAATTAGCTTTCCAAGAACAGAGCAGAGGATAATAGATGCGATTGTGAATCATCGATATCAATTCTTCACAGGTTGAGTTGTCAGACCAAACCCGAATGGGAACAGAGGATCATAATGCGAATCACCCACATTCATGGTGTAGACGTTGTCTTCGTAGACTCCGAGGACTAAATCGGAGTGGCGGAGTAGATCGGCTTGGTGTGGGTCCCTCCCACCCTGACCACTCCCCTCACTCTTCCCCATCGGAAAACCACCAAACTTTCACCGGAAACCGCCACACCCTCACAGATAACCACCACGACTTCTCCCTCTCAAAACCACCGACAATCGCAGAGAGAGAACCAGAGCAACATCTTGATGATGTCCTGAATCTGCTGCTGTGTTGTTGTTCCGCTGCGGCGGTGGATTTGTGTGGTGGTGGTTCTAGGGCTGAGCAACGGTGGTGACTGCGACGATCCTCATCCTCAGGCTATGGGCTTCAATCAACACCACCACAACGCCGCCACAGCGCCATTTTCTGTTGATGGTTTCAAGTCGGTAGTTGAAAAGAAGCAGTCCCACTATCATGTGACTCAGAGAGTTCATGCGAAGAAGCCTATTGGATTTGGATCTGTTGGTAGCGTAGAATTGGGATTTGGGTTGAGAGAGAAAAAGAAATTGGGACATTGGATGTTCTTTGGGTGAGAGAGAAAAAACATGTGAACTTCTTGGGTAAACATGAATATGATGTTCTAGGGCTGAGCGACGGTGGTTCTAGGGCTGAATCTGATGTTCGAACATTAAATCCACAAACATCAAAAATATCGGATGGTGTTTGATGTTGTTTTGATGGTGATGTTTGATGTTGTTTTGATGATGATGTAATGGGACTAAATGGTGAATAAGAAAACTTTTAGGACTAAATGGTTTAACTTTTTAGAACATAGGATTTATGGGTAAATTTTCCTTTTAAAATTATACGTGTTGTTTATTTTTTTAAAGATAAAGATGATAAAATCATATGGTTATATTTATTGGATCAATTTAATTTTTTCATGAATAAGCTATACATTATAAACTAAAAAATGAAATCAAATAAATTATCAAAACAAGTTACGTAGTAGGCTAAATGGGCCAAACTAATCTCTCCAATCCAAGAGAATTTTATCCCATATAAATCTGACTTATAAAAATCAACCATATTCACTTTGTGGCTCTACCGAGCAGTGTTTTACCGACATATAATAACTTTTTTACATTCAGAAGAAGAATATTATATAAATAAATTTTTAATACAACCTCTCGAGTGATATGTTAACATATGATAAATTTCATATCAGTTTATATAAGACAATTTTACAAGTTTTGCTTCTTCAATAGTGAGAATATGCGTAGTGCGGTCAGTGGTTAAGCTAATGATAAAATTGAGGAAGCAAAATTAACTTTCGCTTGCTACTTTTCATTAATGAGAAAGATGTTTTGTGACCCTACATAGTTGGAATTATGTTGATGACTTTTATTTTTAATTACATGTTAAGCAGATTCTATATGAGAAGTTGTGGGCCATACTTCATATTAGATTTCAACAATTAATTGACATGACTCTCATTTAATTTTTTTTTTTTTTTCCCTTTCTAGATCGTATATTAATCAATGGTTAAAATGTTATACGTTGCAATACCACACACGATATTAAATAATTTATAGATTTACAAAGGTTATCTAGGAGGTTTGGCTTACGCCTACAAGACAACTTCTTGTTGGCAATAAGAATTTTTTAGGGTCAAACATTCCGATAGGGACGCAAGTATATTATACGAAGGGTTGGTTTGGGGTGTCCTAAAAAAGTGCACTTTTTGTCTTTTTACGAAAAGATATACAGAAAAGTAGAGATGTGATGTGATGGAAAAAAGATAAAAAGATAAAAAGATGGATTATATAGTATATGCCAAACCAACCCGAATTCTTGTTCTTTGAGATACTAGGAAATGTCATTACAGGGTCACATGAACCAAGAGGAAACAAACACTAGGAACAAAATGAAAATGGTTTTTATTTAATTTTATTAAGAAGTCAAAAATATGAATCTTGTTCTTATGTATTTATTTAGAATTTTCTCTCATTTTGAGATTTTTTTTATATTAATTAAGTTATTTAATTCATCGAAGTTAAATAAAAAATCATAAATAAATAACGCTAGGAATAAAAATAGGGTACCCATTACACCAAGATTGACAAAAATAATGTATAATTATTTGTAGAATTTGTTACACCAAGAAAATGACATTGGCCCCGTTTGGTAAAGTTGTGGGAAAGTAATTATAACTTATAGCCTAACAGCTTATAGCTTATAACTATGAACATAAGCTAATTTTTGACTTATAAATTAAGCTTCTTATCTCCCACTCAAATAATAAGTTGATTTTTGACTTACAAAAAGTTATAAGCTGTATTGTTAAGCTGAACCAAATATATCAAAATAGCTTAAATTAAACTAAAAATTAAAAAAAGCTGGAAATAAGCCCTATCAAATAGGGTCATTGTGGAAAAACCAACTCTCTTGTTTACGAAATAATTTTGAAGAGTTATACTTATTAGTGAGAGAATCCTTAAACCCTTAGTGATATATACAATTGAATTAAGGTTTATTTGGAATAATTTAAATAAGTGTTATTTTTAATTTTTTACGAAAAAATATATAAAAAAATAAAGAGATAATATGACTCAAATAATTAACTTAGACATACTTTACAACCGTAGTAATTTTTGCATATTACAATCGCTTAGGCTTATTTTGGAAGCTCGTTATTTTAGCCAAAAATATACAAGTCAAAAAAAAGTCAACTTTTCTCTCAAATTTTTTTTTTTTTTTTTTGTATGTGTTTTCATTAAAAAAAATTAAAAAATACTAAAAAAATCAATTTGTAAAAAAATCCTTTGTTTATATTTCAACTATTTATGAATGAAGGCAACATCTCAACAATTATCTATTGAGAGGCCATCGAAATTAGTCAATGAATATATTACTCATGTTAAAGTTCAAATGTTCAATTCATATATTTATTGTTTTAGATATGATTTATAAATTAAATTTTTTACTTATTAAGAAAAAATAATATAAACCAAATGAGTCAATGATAATAAATTAACTTATTTATGATGTTATTTAAGTTTCGTTTGAGAATATTTTAATTTAAGATTAAAAAGTTTCGTTTTGAAAAAATTCTTGGACTTTTTAAATTTTTTTAAAAAATATATATAATAATTATGAATTAAATGTAATATTTTATTTTATTAAATTAAAAAAATTATTTTACTTTTTTATAATTATTTTAACTAAAAAAATCTCAAACCCGTACTTTACAAACAAACGCGTAATGACCTCCCTGAATAGTTTTGAAGTCCCAAATTTATCTTTAGGAAAAATATTACATTGTTGATTGTGGCAATCTTCACACATGATGATGTTATGATGTGAGACGTAATCCAAAAAATCTGTGGATTCTGACTACGGCTAAGGAGATAACAAACCAATTAATGGTGATGATGATAACAATCATGATTCTGTAATTTTGACTTTTGGAAGACATGAAAAGGCCATAAACCGACACAGAATCTCAACCTCCCATCATATGTCCCCACGCACGCACCCTCCTCCAATCCGCATGTGCCACGTTCTGTCTCTTTCCCACCTCGTTATTCGTGTGATGGTAGTTAATTTATCCACGTGGCACGATCGCAACCACACGAAGACAAAGCCGCCAGTACAAGTGGCAATGTCCTGTGGCTTTTCATGGGCCCCACATTTCACTCTCTTCGTCTGAACACAAAAGCACAAGTTGGGCCACTTGGGTTGGGTCCAATTTTTGGGTCCACCGGTTCACACACAGGCACGCGCCTAAGATCCTACTATCTAGGATTTAGAATGGTTCAGATTGAGCTAAATCAACACCAATTTGTTATTTATATTTTTTAAAAATTAGAATTAATTTAATTTGTTTAAATCGTAAAATCAATCTAAACCAATCCGTTTAAATATGAATTAGATTGATTTAAGACCACTAATTTATATAATTAAATAACAAAAAAAATATAAAATATTTTAATTTTATAAAAATATAAATATCATGGACCCAAATCACTTTTTCTTTGTTTTTTCCACCAACTCACAGTATCCTTTTCCACCAAAAGCTACAGCACTTAACTTGAAAAATAAAAAATAATTGAAACCCACAAAACAATCTACACTAATCAAAACAAATTCCCAAGTGCTGCACTTCCAAAACAACTGCACCCAATGCTGCACTCTTCACTTCTGAGACAACACCAACACACCTCCCATGACTGAAAGCTCCATGGCCGGAAAACTCTCTTTACTAAAACCTATGGGGATTCAAGTTCGAGAAACAACCTAATGAACAACCTGATACATGGCCGAGCATCATGGTTCAGGGGAAAAAAAAAACACATCAGGAAAACTAAAAATTTAAACGAGAAAATGTGAGAAATCTATGGGGATTCAAGTTTATTAGAAGAAGTGCAAGAAATATAGACTATAGTATAAATATAGACTATTTGTATATGATCCGGATCGGTTCCAATCCGAAACTGTGGGGTTCAATCCGGAACTGATCTGTTACCTACGAATTTTTAAATTTTCAATCTGGAACCGAAACACAAATCTAAAAAACCAATCTAAACCTACCTAATTAGACTGGACCGGATCGGATTATAGATTATACGAATTTCTTGCTCAACCCTAACTAAATCAGAAGAATCCTCCTTGAAGCACGTGCAAAAAAAGTTTGGGCCAAGCCCTAAAATAACTTAGTCTTATCATATTTTGAATCTCTCAAATTGATTATTTGGGTTTGATCGACTGATTTCGAAAATTTAAATTGTTTACTCTTTAATATTTGTTAAGTAAAATATTTATGTAAAAAATTAATAGGATTGAATATCGGTCACTAGATGTTTAAATCATATTTGTTTTAAAAAAAATAAACGATAACTGTAATTTTAAGAATAATCATTCATTATTTATAATATAAATGTGATTCAAATATTTAGGTGACGTTTGGTAACACTTACGTTTTCAGTTTTCAGTTTATATTTACAAAAATTTTAAAAACTGTCATAAAATTTTGTTTGGTAAATATTTTGGTTTATAAACCAATAGTCTCAGTTTATAAATTTGGCCAAATTTTGTAAACTCAAAAAATGAGTTTACGTTTTCAGTTTTTTTTTTTGACCACCCACCACTCGCCACCACCTATCACCATTTTCCACCATCGTCTTTTGCCACCACCACCCTCCACCACCGTCTTTTGCCGCCACTACCCACCACCGTCTTCCACCGCCACCACCCGCCACCACCGTCTTCCGTCACTACCACTCGCCACCACTTTCCACCTCCTTCTTCCGCTGCCACCACCTGCCATCTGCAACCACTTTCCACCACCGTCTTTCACCGCCACCACCCGCCACTTACCACCACTTTCCACCACCGTCTTCTGCCGCCACCACTCGCCACCTGCCACCACTTTCCACCACCGTCTTCTGCCGCTACCACCCGCCACCACCTGCCACCTGCCATCACTTTTCACCACCGTCTTTCGCTGCCACCACTCGCCACCTGCCACCACTTTCCACCACCGTCTTCAGCTACCACCACTCGCCACCACCCGCCACCACTATCTTCCGCCACTACCACCCACCACCACTTTCCACCACCTTCTTCCGCTGCCACCACCTACCACCTACCACCACTTTCCACCATCGTCTTTCTTCGCCGCCACCACCCGCCACCTGCCACCACTTTCCACCACCGTCTTCCACCACCACCACCCGTCACCTACCACCACCGTCTTTCACCAACACCACCCACCACCTGCCACCTGCCACCACCTGCCACCATCTACCACCACTTTCCACCACCGTCTTCCGCTGCCACCACCTGCTACCACTTTCCACCATTGTCTTCCGCCACCACCACCTACCACCACTTTCCACCACCGTCTTCCGCCACCACCCTCCATCACTGTCTTCTGCCGCCACCACTCACCACCTGCCGCTATTACCCATCACCCGGCATCCACCATCATCGTCTTCCGTCACCACCACTCGCCACCACCCACCACTACCGTCTTCCGTCGCCACCCACCTGCCACCACCGTCTTCCGCTACCATCATCCCCCACCACTCGTCACCACCCGCCACCTGCCACGCCACCACTCGCCATTTCTCACTCTTTTAGTTTATATTTTTTAAAATTTTCAAACATTTTGTCCAAACC